>JAQOOF010000325.1:7500-34744 GCA_029931835.1 Etheostoma nigrum
TGTATGTATTCTATATGCAGCAGAAACTTACCCTGTGAGGGACCCCCAAGGAGAAGTTGGGTTCAAACTGGGATGTTGGACTTCATTAGGGGCCCCCGGGGGCCTCTGTGGGGGTCAGGGGGCCCTTGAACTTATTATCATCAAGTATGTGTTTGTATTCTATATGCAGCAGAAAGTTTACTTGTGAGGGACCCCCAAGGAGAAGTTGGGTTTACACGGAGATGTTGGGTCATGCATCAAATATGACGGACCCCCAAGGAGAAGTTGGGTTCACACGGAGATGTTGGGCCTCATTAGGGGCCCCCGGGGGCCTCTTTGGGGGTCAGGGGGCCATTGAACTTATTATCATCAAGTATGTGTATGTATTCTATATGCAGCAGAAACTTACCCTGTGAGGGACCCCCAAGGAGAACTTGGGTTCAAACTGGGATGTTGGACTTCATTAGGGGCCCCCGGGGGCCTCTGTGGGGGTCAGGGGGCCCTTGAAGTTATTATCATCAAGTATGTGTATGTATTCTATATGCAGCAGAAAGTTTACTTGTGAGGGACCCCCAAGGAGAAGTTGGGTTTACATGGAGATGTTGGGCTTCATTAGGGGCCCCCGGGGGCCTCTTTGGGGGTCAGGGGGCCCTTGAACTTATTATCATCAAGTATGTGTATGTATTCTATATGCAGCAGAAAGTTACCCTGTGAGGGACCCCCAAGGAGTAGGTGGGTTCAAACTGGGATGTTGGGCCTCATTAGGGGCCCCCGGGGGCCTCTGTGGGGGTCAGGGGGGCCCTTGAAGTTATTATCATCAAGTATGTGTATGTATTATATATGCAGCAGAAAGTTTACTTGTGAGGGACCCCCAAAGAGAAGTTGGGTTCAAACTGGGATGTTGGGCCTCATTAGGGGCCCCCGGGGGCCTCTTTGGGGGTCAGGGGGCCCTTGAACTTATTATCATCAAGTATGTGTATGTATTCTATATGCAGCAGAAACTTACCCTGTGAGGGACCCCCAAAGAGAACTTGGGTTCAAACTGGGATGTTGGACTTCATTAGGGGCCCCCGGGGGCCTCTTTGGGGGTCAGGGGGCCCTTGAACTTATTATCATCAAGTATGTGTATGTATTCTATATGCAGCAGAAACTTACCCTGTGAGGGACCCCCAAAGAGAACTTGGGTTCAAACTGGGATGTTGGACTTCATTAGGGGCCCCCGGGGGCCTCTGTGGGGGTCAGGGGGCCCTTGAAGTTATTATCTTCAAGTATGTGTATGTATTCTATATGCAGCAGAAAGTTACCCTGTGAGGGACCCCCAAGGAGAAGGTGGGTTCAAACTGGGATGTTGGGCCTCATTATGGGCCCCCAGGGGCCTCTGTGGGGGTCAGGGGGGCCCTTGAAGTTATTATCATCAAGTATGTGTATGTATTCTATATGCAGCAGAAAGTTACCCTGTGAGGGACCCCCAAGGAGAAGGTGGGTTCAAACTGGGATGTTGGGCCTCATTATGGGCCCCCGGGGGCCTCTGTGGGGGTCAGGGGGGCCCTTGAAGTTATTATCATCAAGTATGTGTATGTATTCTATATGCAGCAGAAAGTTACCCTGTGAGGGACCCCCAAAGAGAACTTGGGTTCAAACTGGGATGTTGGGCCTCATTAGGGGCCCCCGGGGGCCTCTGTGGGGGTCAGGGGGGCCCTTGAAGTTATTATCATCAAGTATTTGTATGTATTATATATGCAGCAGAAAGTTACCCTGTGAGGGACCCCCAAGGAGAAGGTGGGTTCAAACTGGGATGTTGGGCCTTATTAGGGGCCCCCGGGGGCCTCCGTGTGGGTCGGGGGGGGCCCTTGAAGTTATGATTATCATCAAGTATGTGTATGTATTATATATGCAGCAGAAAGTCACCCTTTGAGGGACCCCAAGGAGATGTTGGGTCCACACGGAGATGTTGGGTCATGCATCAAATATGAGGAACCCCAAGGAGAAGTTGGGTCCACACGGAGATGTTGGGTCACACAATATGTCGGTGTGGATCCAACTTCTCCGTGCTGACCTGAGTAATTGTAGAGCCACACGGAAATGTTGGGTCCGCACGGACATGTTGGGTCATGCATCAAATATGAGGAATCCAAGGAGAAGTTGGGTCCACACGGAGATGTTGGGTCACACAATATGTCGGTGTGGATCCAACTTCTCCGTGCTGACCTGAGTAATTGTAGAGCCACACGGAAATGTTGGGTTCGCACGGAGATGTTGGGTCATGCATCAAATATGAGGAACCCAAGGAGAAGTTGGGTCCACACGGAGATGTTGGGTCATACATCAAATATGAGGAACCCCAAGGAGAAGTTGGGTCCACACGGACATGTTGGGTCATGCATCAAATATGAGGAACCCCAAGGAGAAGTTGGGTCCACACGGAGATGTTGGGTCACACAATATGTCGGTGTGGATCCAACTTCTCCGTGCTGACCTGAGTAATTGTAGAGCCACACGGAAATGTTGGGTCCGCACGGACATGTTGGGTCATGCATCAAATATGAGGAATCCAAGGAGAAGTTGGGTCCACACGGAGATGTTGGGTCACACAATATGTCGGTGTGGATCCAACTTCTCCGTGCTGACCTGAGTAATTGTAGAGCCACACGGAAATGTTGGGTCCGCACGGACATGTTGGGTCATGCATCAAATATGAGGAATCCAAGGAGAAGTTGGGTCCACACGGACATGTTGGGTCATGCATCAAATATGAGGAACCCCAAGGAGAAGTTGGGTCCACACGGAGATGTTGGGTCACACAATATGTCGGTGTGGATCCAACTTCTCCGTGCTGACCTGAGTAATTGTAGAGCCACACGGAAATGTTGGGTCCGCACGGACATGTTGGGTCATGCATCAAATATGAGGAATCCAAGGAGAAGTTGGGTCCACACGGAGATGTTGGGTCACACAATATGTCGGTGTGGATCCAACTTCTCCGTGCTGACCTGAGTAATTGTAGAGCCACACGGAAATGTTGGGTCCGCACGGAGATGTTGGGTCATGCATCAAATATGAGGAACCCAAGGAGAAGTTGGGTTCACACGGAGATGTTGGGTCATGCATCAAATATGAGGAACCCCAAGGAGAAGTTGGGTCCACACGGACATGTTGGGTCATGCATCAAATATGAGGAACCCCAAGGAGAAGTTGGGTCCACACGGAGATGTTGGGTCACACAATATGTCAGTGTGGATCCAACTTCTCCGTGCTGACCCGAGTAATTGTATAGCCACACGGAAATGTTGGGTTCGCACGGAGATGTTGGGTCATGCATCAAATATGAGGAACCCAAGGAGAAGTTGGGTCCACACGGAGATGTTGGGTCATGCATCAAATATGAGGAACCCCAAGGAGAAGTTGGGTCCACACGGAGATGTTGGGTCATGCATCAAATATGAGGAACCCCAAGGAGAAGTTGGGTCCACACGGACATGTTGGGTCATGCATCAAATATGAGGAATCCAAGGAGAAGTTGGGTCCACACGGAGATGTTGGGTCACACAATATGTCGGTGTGGATCCAACTTCTCCGTGCTGACCTGAGTAATTGTAGAGCCACACGGAAATGTTGGGTCCGCACGGAGATGTTGGGTCATGCATCAAATATGAGGAACCCAAGGAGAAGTTGGGTTCACACGGAGATGTTGGGTCATGCATCAAATATGAGGAACCCCAAGGAGAAGTTGGGTCCACACGGACATGTTGGGTCATGCATCAAATATGAGGAACCCAAGGAGAAGTTGGGTTCACACGGAGATGTTGGGTCATGCATCAAATATGAGGAACCCAAGGAGAAGTTGGGTTCACACGGAGATGTTGGGTCATGCATCAAATATGAGGAACCCCAAGGAGAAGTTGGGTCCACACGGACATGTTGGGTCATGCATCAAATATGAGGAACCCCAAGGAGAAGTTGGGTCCACACGGAGATGTTGGGTCACACAATATGTCGGTGTGGATCCAACTTCTCCGTGCTGACCTGAGTAATTGTAGAGCCACACGGAAATGTTGGGTCCGCACGGACATGTTGGGTCATGCATCAAATATGAGGAATCCAAGGAGAAGTTGGGTCCACACGGAGATGTTGGGTCACACAATATGTCGGTGTGGATCCAACTTCTCCGTGCTGACCTGAGTAATTGTAGAGCCACACGGAAATGTTGGGTCCGCACGGACATGTTGGGTCATGCATCAAATATGAGGAATCCAAGGAGAAGTTGGGTCCACACGGACATGTTGGGTCATGCATCAAATATGAGGAACCCCAAGGAGAAGTTGGGTCCACACGGAGATGTTGGGTCACACAATATGTCGGTGTGGATCCAACTTCTCCGTGCTGACCTGAGTAATTGTAGAGCCACACGGAAATGTTGGGTCCGCACGGACATGTTGGGTCATGCATCAAATATGAGGAACCCAAGGAGAAGTTGGGTCCACACGGAGATGTTGGGTCATGCATCAAATATGAGGAACCCCAAGGAGAAGTTGGGTCCACACGGACATGTTGGGTCATGCATCAAATATGAGGAACCCAAGGAGAAGTTGGGTTCACACGGAGATGTTGGGTCATGCATCAAATATGAGGAACCCAAGGAGAAGTTGGGTTCACACGGAGATGTTGGGTCATGCATCAAATATGAGGAACCCCAAGGAGAAGTTGGGTCCACACGGACATGTTGGGTCATGCATCAAATATGAGGAACCCCAAGGAGAAGTTGGGTCCACACGGAGATGTTGGGTCACACAATATGTCGGTGTGGATCCAACTTCTCCGTGCTGACCTGAGTAATTGTAGAGCCACACGGAAATGTTGGGTCCGCACGGACATGTTGGGTCATGCATCAAATATGAGGAATCCAAGGAGAAGTTGGGTCCACACGGAGATGTTGGGTCACACAATATGTCGGTGTGGATCCAACTTCTCCGTGCTGACCTGAGTAATTGTAGAGCCACACGGAAATGTTGGGTCCGCACGGAGATGTTGGGTCATGCATCAAATATGAGGAATCCAAGGAGAAGTTGGGTCCACACGGAGATGTTGGGTCACCCAATATGTCGGTGTGGATCCAACTTCTCCGTGCTGACCTGAGTAATTGTAGAGCCACACGGAAATGTTGGGTCCGCACGGACATGTTGGGTCATGCATCAAATATGAGGAATCCAAGGAGAAGTTGGGTCCACACGGAGATGTTGGGTCACCCAATATGTCGGTGTGGATCCAACTTCTCCGTGCTGACCTGAGTAATTGTAGAGCCACACGGAAATGTTGGGTCCGCACGGACATGTTGGGTCATGCATCAAATATGAGGAATCCAAGGAGAAGTTGGGTCCACACGGAGATGTTGGGTCACCCAATATGTCGGTGTGGATCCAACTTCTCCGTGCTGACCTGAGTAATTGTAGAGCCACACGGAAATGTTGGGTCCGCACGGACATGTTGGGTCATGCATCAAATATGAGGAATCCAAGGAGAAGTTGGGTCCACACGGAGATGTTGGGTCACCCAATATGTCGGTGTGGATCCAACTTCTCCGTGCTGACCTGAGTAATTGTAGAGCCACACGGAAATGTTGGGTCCGCACGGACATGTTGGGTCATGCATCAAATATGAGGAATCCAAGGAGAAGTTGGGTCCACACGGAGATGTTGGGTCACCCAATATGTCGGTGTGGATCCAACTTCTCCGTGCTGACCTGAGTAATTGTAGAGCCACACGGAAATGTTGGGTCCGCACGGACATGTTGGGTCATGCATCAAATATGAGGAATCCAAGGAGAAGTTGGGTCCACACGGAGATGTTGGGTCACCCAATATGTCGGTGTGGATCCAACTTCTCCGTGCTGACCTGAGTAATTGTAGAGCCACACGGAAATGTTGGGTCCGCACGGACATGTTGGGTCATGCATCAAATATGAGGAATCCAAGGAGAAGTTGGGTCCACACGGAGATGTTGGGTCACCCAATATGTCGGTGTGGATCCAACTTCTCCGTGCTGACCTGAGTAATTGTAGAGCCACACGGAAATGTTGGGTCCGCACGGACATGTTGGGTCATGCATCAAATATGAGGAATCCAAGGAGAAGTTGGGTCCACACGGAGATGTTGGGTCACCCAATATGTCGGTGTGGATCCAACTTCTCCGTGCTGACCTGAGTAATTGTAGAGCCACACGGAAATGTTGGGTTCGCACGGAGATGTTGGGTCATGCATCAAATATGAGGAACCCAAGGAGAAGTTGGGTCCACACGGAGATGTTGGGTCATGCATCAAATATGAGGAACCCCAAGGAGAAGTTGGGTCCACACGGAGATGTCGGGTCACACAATATGTCAGTGTGGACCCAACATTTCCGTGCGGACCCAATTAATGGTAGATCTGCACGGAGATGTTGGGTCATGTACACAGAACCAACTTCTCCGTGCGGACCTGATTAATGGTAGAGCCACACGGAAATGTTGGGTTCACACTGAGATGTTGGGTCACCCAATATGTCGGTGTGGATCCAACTTCTCCGTGCGGACCCAAACAATGGTAGAGCCACACGGAGATGTTGGGTTCATACAGAGATGTTGGGTCACCCAATATGTCGGTGTGGATCCAACTTCTCCGTGTGGAACCAAACAATGATAGAGCCACACGGAGATGTTGGGTTCATACAGAGATGTTGGGTCACCCAATATGTCGGTGTGGATCCAACTTCTCCGTGTGGAACCAAACAATGATAGAGCCACACGGAGATGTTGGGTTCACACTGAGATGTTGGGTGATGTATTAAATATGTGTATGTATTATATATGCAGCAGAAAGTTACCTTGTGAGTGACCCCCAAGGAGAAAATGGGTTCAAACTGGGATGTTGGGCCTCAGTAGGGGCCCCCGGGGGCCTCCGTGGGGGTCAGGTGGGGCCCCTCTAAGTTCTGATTATTGTCAACTATGTGTATGTATTATATATGCAGCAGAAACTTACCCTGTGAGGGACCCCCAAAGAGAAGTTGGGTCCACAAAGATATGTTTGTCACCCAATATGTCCATGTGGACTATACATCTCTTAATTGGAAAAGACCCAGCTTGTAGGTGTGAAACCCTTCAATCATAGAATCCTTTTTGACCTCCAATTGGAGTAAATTTAAAAAAGAAAAGCAAACAATTTACTCATTCTTACTCCAACTTAATTAAAACAGTTAATTTTTGCATCTGCACTTTTTGGCAACAGACCACCCTCCACTTAATGTAAAATAAACCCCTTTACACATATGGAGAGACCATTAAGTCGATGAACATAACTGGTCTGTATCAACCAAGAACAGAACATACTTTCACGATTCAAATTTGAATTGTCACCAAGAACTACTGAACCAAAGGCCATTTTAGCAACACATTTCTGTATTTTTCCATTTCTTACACCATCTCACATTATATATTCTTATAAATAATATACCATTATAGACATTATATACACATATTATATACACCCTATTATATACTCTTGTAAAATATTATATACTATTATACACATTATATACACCCTATTATATACAACCTATTATACTATATTATTACATTATTATACACTTACTTTCTTACATTTACTCTACTACTTGTCATTCTGTGTCACTCCAATTCAAATGAAGTTCATTGATCTTTGCATCTTTTTTCAGCAACAGTTTCTTTAGCCTGCACTTGGTAAGCTGGCAAATCAAAAGATCCTTACACTTACTCCTTACACTTACTCCTTACACTTACTCCTTACACTTACTCCTTACACTTACTCCTTACACTTGCATAAAATGCACAAGCTGGAAGTAGAGGTGTAAACCTCTACTTAACCAACCAAAAGCAATTTTAGCAACACATCTCTGTATTTTCCATTTCCTACACCATCTCACATTATATATTATTATAAATTATATACACACACTATTATATACACCCTATTATATACTCTTGTAAAATATATACTATTATACACATTATATACACCCTATTATACACATTATATACACCCTATTATATACATTATTATACACTTACTCCTTACACTTACTCCTTACACTTACTCCTTACACCATCTCACATTATATATTCTTATAAATTATATACCATTATATACACACACACTATTATATACACCCTATTATATACACTATTTTACACTTACTCCTTACACTTACTCCTTACACTTACTCCTTACACTTACTCCTTACACTTACTCCTTACACTTACTCCTTACACTTACTCCTTACACTTACTCCTTACACTTACTCCACTTCCCCCTCTAATTCCAGCTTGTGCATTTTCTGCAAGTCCATCACACTGGCAGAATGAATATCAGATGGCTCAGCAGCGGATGGGGCCTCGACCTCACGGTCAGGTGGGACTGAGGAAGGGTCCTCCAACTTCCTTCTGATCCCCTCTTCTATAGCAGCTTCATCAATCTCATCGAGTTGGGATACCAGCGGCGGGTAGGGTTTGGATGCCCTCAGCAACACCAGTTCTCTCACAATGTAACAGTCCTTTGTAACTGTAGAAATAGAGGCAAACAGACTGACTGCCTACACTTTCAGTATATAGGAAGTTTAGCATCTAAGTACAAATAAAATTAATAAAATACACTGAGTGTATGCTGGAACAGGTGAAACACATCGAGGGGAAAAACAGCAGAAAGTAGAACAAGACATGACCAAAGAGAACAGACAGATTCCAAATACAACAGGAAATTGAAAAAGCGACACAAAATATGAAACCAACTGGAGGCCCATTTTTCTATGTATTTATATGGTAAACGACCCGGCTTCTAATTGTGAAATCCTTTAATGTTAGAGTCTCGTTTGAGCTCCAATCAGCTTAAAACACAGAGGACTCTGAGATAGTAATAGCATGAATTTCAAACCCATATTTAAGCTATGAAGTAGTTCTAAAGACACATAAATACACATATGTAAATTGGAGGCCCAACTTTCTATGTATGTATATGGTAAAAGACCCGGCTTCTAATTGTGAAATCCTTTAATGTTAGAGTCTCGTTTGTGCTCCAATCAGCTTAAAACAGACTCCAAGATAGTAATAGCATGAATTTCCAACCCATATTTAAGCTATGAAGTAGTTCTAAAGACACATAAATACACATATGTAAATTGGAGGCCCAACTTTCTATGCATTTATATGGTAAAAGACCCGGCTTCTAATTGTGAAATCCTTTAATGTTAGTCTCGTTTGTGCTCCAATCAGCTTAAAACAGACTCCAAGATAGTAATAGCATGAATTTCCAACCCATATTTAAGCTATGAAGTAGTTCTAAAGACACATAAATACACATATGTAAATTGGAGGCCCAACTTTCTATGCATTTATATGGTAAAAGACCCGGCTTCTAATTGTGAAATCCTTTAATGTTAGTCTCGTTTGTGCTCCAATCAGCTTAAAACAGACTCCAAGATAGTAATAGCATGAATTTCCAACCCATATTTAAGCTATGAAGTAGTTCTAAAGACACATAAATACACATATGTAAATTGGAGGCCCAACTTTCTATGCATTTATATGGTAAAAGACCCGGCTTCTAATTGTGAAATCCTTTAATGTTAGAGTCTCGTTTGTGCTCCAATCAGCTTAAAACACAGACTCCAAGATAGTAATAGCATGAATTTCCAACCCATATTTAAGCTATGAAGTAGTTCTAAAGACACATAAATACACATATGTAAATTGGAGGCCAAACTTTCTATGCATTTATATGGTAAAAGACCCGGCTTCTAATTGTGAAATCCTTTAATGTTGAGTCTCGTTTGTGCTCCAATCAGCTTAAAACAGACTCCAAGATAGTAATAGCATGAATTTCCAACCCATATTTAAGCTATGAAGTAGTTCTAAAGACACATAAATACACATATGTAAATTGGAGGCCCAACTTTCTATGCATTTATATGGTAAAAGACCCGGCTTCTAATTGTGAAATCCTTTAATGTTAGTCTCGTTTGTGCTCCAATCAGCTTAAAACAGACTCCAAGATAGTAATAGCATGAATTTCCAACCCATATTTAAGCTATGAAGTAGTTCTAAAGACACATAAATACACATATGTAAATTGGAGGCCCAACTTTCTATGCATTTATATGGTAAAAGACCCGGCTTCTAATTGTGAAATCCTTTAATGTTAGTCTCGTTTGTGCTCCAATCAGCTTAAAACAGACTCCAAGATAGTAATAGCATGAATTTCCAACCCATATTTAAGCTATGAAGTAGTTCTAAAGACACATAAATACACATATGTAAATTGGAGGCCCAACTTTCTATGTATTTATATGGTAAAAGACCCGGCTTCTAATTGTGAAATCCTTTAATGTTAGAGTCTCGTTTGAGCTCCAATCAGCTTAAAACACAGACTCCGAGATAGTAATAGCATGAATTTCCAACCCATATTTAAGCTATGAAGTAGTTCTAAAGATACATAACTGCATTACATAACACACTTACTGTCTGTGGGACAGCTTGCAGAGTAGGTCCAGCTCAGCTTTGTTGACCACCTTTTCACTTAATTTCAAGTGTTGCATTAGATCAGTGTACACCAGCCGGCAGATACGACATTTGTGCCCTTTCCTGTCTGCTTTGGGCCTGTGGATTGAAGGCTCCTCGCCCTCCATCCTCATAACTTGCTCTCTGTACACAGAAACAAAAAGCACAATAGAACGTGTTTAGATACATAAATTAGCTTATATCAAATTAGGCCAAGTTAAATTGATATATCTCAGTATTTTATTTCAACTCAGAGGCCCCAATGTGTTAATGTTGTAATTGGGAAACATGTTGAATTTTAAATTATATTTATATGATGCAATGCTTGAGAATGTTAATTCTTACTTCACCGACAGTGCGCCAACCACGTAAAACCCATTTAAAGAAAAATAAAATAAATTACCACATCGTGTACATTATTTAATACTATTAATTTGCATTCTTGTTTTAAATTACCTAAAAAAATCAAGACCTCCTCTGCAAAAATGCTGCTGCTGTCTCCTGTTGCTCTCTGCACACTAATTGCTCCCTCTTATCCACGTGCATGACCCGTCCCCCCCCCCCCCAGCGAGGTGGCTGCACGGTCTGCTGAAACTCCCGGGAAAATGACGCATTCACGTGTTAAATGGCGTGCTGAAACTCCCGGGAAAATGACGTATAAAACAATAAAGTACTTCTTAACTTGCATTAATGTGTTAAATGACTTGCAAACGACCCAAACACGACGTGAAAACGACTTATTAAACGATTAAGTACTGTAATTTCGATCCATGTGATTTATCCCTGTAGCGCGACAGGAGGGGACACAATTTGACTGCAAACATGAGGGGGGCACTGGATAACAGGCGGAGGCCCAACTTTGTATGTATTTCAATTGGATAAGGCCCGGTTTGCAGGTGCGAGACCTTTAATGCCAGGAACTGTGATTTGAGCTCTAATCATCTTCAAACTTGATTAATGTGTTAAATGACTTGCTAACGACCCAAACACGACGTGAAAACGACCTCTTAAACAATTAAGTACTTTAAATTAGATCCATTTGTTAACAGCCATCTTAATAAAACAAATGTCATGAAAACTTACAGCAACCTGCAAAAGCACTTTATTTCTTAATTTACTGAAATAACTTCGACAAAAAACAACTATCACAACACAAAATCAGTACCTGTAAGTTAAAAAAACGTAATTTGGGTTGTTTCTTACCTCAAAAATTAAGAACCACGCTGCTTCTGCTGCTGCTGTCTCTGTCGCTCTCTGCACACTCACGTCTCCCCCTGATACACGTGCATGGCCCCTCCCACGTGCAGCAGGTGGCTGCAGGGGCGAACAAAGAATTTTGAGGGCTGGGGGCTGGTGCCCTTATAAGAAAAAAAGCCAAATACTTAATAAATAAATATTTCTTTGAAATTTTAGCTTTAAATGAAATGTATTGTGTCAACTCTGACTACTTTACCAGTTTATTAAAATCACATTATGCAGGAGGCCCCTGAGGCCCACTTTCATATTTATTTCAATGCAAAAAGACCCAAGTGTGAAACTCTTTATTGCTAGGAACGGTCATTTGAGATATAATCATCTTCAAACTTGACGGGGAGACTCACAGAGGCTGTACCATGATAGAAATTTAACAATTTGACTGCAAACATGAGGGGGGGACTGGATAACAGGTGGAGGCCCAACTTTGTATGTATTTCAATTGGATAAGGCCCGGTTTGCAGGTGCGAGACCCTTTAATGCCAGGAACAGTGATTTGAGCTATAATCATCTTCAAACTCGAACGGGAGACTCACAGAGGCCGTACCATGATAGAAATTTAACTCCCAGCCTTTTAAACCCTCGGCAAAGCCAGTTCTTCACAGGGGCCACCTAGGGCCCCGAAAACACTGCAGCTCGATCCGGAGTGCCGCGTGGATCAGGCATGCTTATTTTGAAGCTGTAAATCCATTTAAAGCTCTTTAATTGCCCTCTTATGCTATAATTGTCACAAAGGGTCACAAAGGCCTCAATCAAGCCTGATGGCTCAGGTGGCGTTATTTGCCAGAGCGAGGCCAGTTTGGCCAAATTTGGTCGTATCGACTCGCCGTCGCTTTCGCAGCGCAGCCGAGGTCTCGCCGGACGCTCCGACACCGGATTTGTCCCTGTAGCGCGACGGGAGGGGACACAATTTGACTGCAAACATGAGGGGGGCACTGGATAACAGGCGGAGGCCCAACTTTGTATGTATTTCAATTGGATAAGGCCCGGTTTGCAGGTGCGAGACCCTTTAATGCCAGGACCAGTGATTTGAGCTATAATCATCTTCAAACTTGACGGAGAGACTCACAGAGGCTGTACCATGGTGGAAATGTAACTCCCAGCCTTCTAGACCCTCGGCAAAGCCAGTTCTTCACAGGGGCCACCTAGGGCCCCGAAAACACTGCAGCTCGATCCGGAGTGCCGCGTTGATCAGGCATGCTTATTTTGAAGCTGTAAATCCATTTAAAGCTCTTTAATTGCCCTCTTATGCTATAATTGTCACAAAGGGTCACAAAGGCCTCAATCAAGCCTGATGGCTCAGGTGGCGTTATTTGCCAGAGCGAGGCCAGTTTGGCCAAATTTGGTCGTATCGACTCGCCGTCGCTTTCGCAGCGCAGCCGAGGTCTCGCCGGACGCTCCGACAACTGATTTGTCCCTGTAGCGCGACGGGAGGGGACACAATTTGACTGCAAACATGAGGGGGGCACTGGATAACAGGCGGAGGCCCAACTTTGTATGTATTTCAATTGGATAAGGCCCGGTTTGCAGGTGCGAGACCCTTTAATGCCAGGACCAGTGATTTGAGCTATAATCATCTTCAAACTTGACGGAGAGACTCACAGAGGCTGTACCATGGTGGAAATGTAACTCCCAGCCTTCTAGACCCTCGGCAAAGCCAGTTCTTCACAGGGGCCACCTAGGGCCCCGAAAACACTGCAGCTCGATCCGGAGTGCCGCGTTGATCAGGCATGCTTATTTTGAAGCTGTAAATCCATTTAAAGCTCTTTAATTGCCCTCTTATGCTATAATTGTCACAAAGGGTCACAAAGGCCTCAATCAAGCCTGATGGCTCAGGTGGCGTTATTTGCCAGAGCGAGGCCAGTTTGGCCAAATTTGGTCGTATCGACTCGCCGTCGCTTTCGCAGCGCAGCCGAGGTCTCGCCGGACGCTCCGACAACTGATTTGTCCCTGTAGCACGACGGGAGGGGACACAATTTGACTGCAAACATGAGGGGGGCACTGGATAACAGGTGGAGGCCCAACTTTGTATGTATTTCAATTGGATAAGGCCCGGTTTGCAGGTGCGAGACCCTTTAATGCCAGGACCAGTGATTTGAGCTATAATCATCTTCAAACTTGACGGAGAGACTCACAGAGGCTGTACCATGATGGAAATGTAACTCCCAGCCTTCTAGACCCTCGGCAAAGCCAGTTCTTCACAGGGGCCACCTAGGGCCCCGAAAACACTGCAGCTCGATCCGGAGTGCCGCGTTGATCAGGCATGCTTATTTTGAAGCTGTAAATCCATTTAAAGCTCTTTAATTGCCCTCTTATGCTATAATTGTCACAAAGGGTCACAAAGGCCTCAATCAAGCCTGATGGCTCAGGTGGCGTTATTTGCCAGAGCGAGGCCAGTTTGGCCAAATTTGGTCGTATCGACTCGCCGTCGCTTTCGCAGCGCAGCCGAGGTCTCGCCGGACGCTCCGACAACTGATTTGTCCCTGTAGCGCGACGGGAGGGGACACAATTTGACTGCAAACATGAGGGGGGCACTGGATAACAGGCGGAGGCCCAACTTTGTATGTATTTCAATTGGATAAGGCCCGGTTTGCAGGTGCGAGACCCTTTAATGCCAGGACCAGTGATTTGAGCTATAATCATCTTCAAACTTGACGGAGAGACTCACAGAGGCTGTACCATGATGGAAATGTAACTCCCAGCCTTCTAGACCCTCGGCAAAGCCAGTTCGTTACAGGGGCCACCTAGGGCCCCGAAAACACTGCAGCTCGATCTGGCTTGACGCGCTGATGAGGCACGCCTATTTTAAAGCATGTATGTGTATGTATTTTAAATGCAGCAGAAAATTACCCTGTGAGTGACCCCCAAAGAGAACTTGGGTTCAAACTAGGATGTTGGGCCTTATTAGGGGCCCCCGGGGGCCTCCGTGGGGGTCGGGGGGGCCCTTGAAGTTATGATTGTCGTCAACTATGTGTATGTATTCTATATGCAGCAGAAAGTTACCCTTTGAGGGACCCCCAAAGAGAACTTGGGTTCAAACTGGGATGTTGGGCCTTATTAGGGGCCCCCGGGGGCCTCTGTGGGGGTCAGGGGGGCCCTTGAAGTTATTATCATCAACTATGTGTATGTATTATATATGCAGCAGAAAATTACCCTGTGAGGGACCCCCAAAGAGAACTTGGGTTCAAACTAGGAATGTTGGGCCTCATTAGGGGCCCCCAGGGGCCTCTGTGCGGGTCAGGGGGGCCCTTGAAGTTCTGATTATCGTCAACTATGTGTATGTATTATATATGCAGCAGAAAGTTACCCTTTGAGGGACCCCCAAAGAGAACTTGGGTTCAAACTGGGATGTTGGGCCTCATTAGGGGCCCCCGGGGGCCTCTATGGGGGTCAGGGGGGCCCTTGAAGTTCTGATTGTCGTCAACTATGTGTATGTATTACATATGCAGCAGAAAATTACCCTGTGAGGGACCCCCAAAGAGAACTTGGGTTCAAACTGGGATGTTGGGCCTCATTAGGGGCCCCCGGGGGCCTCTGTGGGGGTCAGGGGGGCCCTTGAAGTTTGATTATCATCAAGTATGTGTATGTATTACATATGCAGCAGAAAATTACCCTGTGAGGGACCCCCAAAGAGAACTTGGGTTCAAACTAGGATGTTGGGCCTCATTAGGGGCCCCCGGGGGCCTCTGTGGGGGTCAGGGGGGCCCTTGAAGTTATTATCATCAAGTATGTGTATGTATTACATATAAAGCAGGAAATTACCCTGTGAGGGACCCCCAAAGAGAACTTGGGTTCAAACTGGGATGTTGGGCCTCATTAGGGGCCCCCGGGGGCCTCTGTGGGGGTCAGGGGGGCCCTTGAAGTTATTATCATCAAGTATGTGTATGTATTACATATGCTGCAGAAAATTACCCTGTGAGGGACCCCCAAAGAGAACTTGGGTTCAAACTGGGATGTTGGGCCTCATTAGGGGCCCCCAGGGGCCTCTGTGGGGGTCAGGGGGGCCCTTGAAGTTATTATCATCAAGTATGTGTATGTATTACATATGCTGCAGAAAATTACCCTGTGAGGGACCCCCAAAGAGAACTTGGGTTCAAACTGGGATGTTGGGCCTCATTAGGGGCCCCCAGGGGCCTCTGTGGGGGTCAGGGGGGCCCTTGAAGTTATTATCATCAAGTATGTGTATGTATTACATATGCTGCAGAAAATTACCCTGTGAGGGACCCCCAAAGAGAACTTGGGTTCAAACTGGGATGTTGGGCCTCATTAGGGGCCCCCAGGGGCCTCTGTGGGGGTCAGGGGGGCCCTTGAAGTTATTATCATCAAGTATGTGTATGTATTACATATGCTGCAGAAAATTACCCTGTGAGGGACCCCCAAAGAGAACTTGGGTTCAAACTGGGATGTTGGGCCTCATTAGGGGCCCCCAGGGGCCTCTGTGGGGGTCAGGGGGGCCCTTGAAGTTATTATCATCAAGTATGTGTATGTATTACATATGCTGCAGAAAATTACCCTGTGAGGGACCCCCAAAGAGAACTTGGGTTCAAACTGGGATGTTGGGCCTCATTAGGGGCCCCCAGGGGCCTCTGTGGGGGTCAGGGGGGCCCTTGAAGTTATTATCATCAAGTATGTGTATGTATTACATATGCTGCAGAAAATTACCCTGTGAGGGACCCCCAAAGAGAACTTGGGTTCAAACTGGGATGTTGGGCCTCATTAGGGGCCCCCAGGGGCCTCTGTGGGGGTCAGGGGGGCCCTTGAAGTTATTATCATCAAGTATGTGTATGTATTACATATGCTGCAGAAAATTACCCTGTGAGGGACAACCGAGGAGTTGGGTTCAAACTGGGATGTTGGGCCTCATTAGGGGCCCCCGGGGGCCTCATCAGGGGCCCCTGGGGGCCTCTGTGGGGGTCATGGGGGCCCTTGAAGTTATTATCATCAAGTATGTGTATGCATTATATATGCAGCAGAAAATTACAATGTGAGGGACAACCGAGGAGTTGGGTTCAAACTGGGATGTTGGGCCTCATTAGGGGCCCCCGGGGGCCTCATCAGGGGCCCCCGGGGGGGTCGGGGGGGGCTTTGTTAACATTAATATCATAAAAATATCATATTTCTATTAAAACCATATTGATAGGGACCCACAAGGAGAAGTTGGGTAAAATACTGCATTCTTGGCCCTAATTTGGCTCTCTACTGCCCCCTGCAGGAAAAGTTCCCACTGAGAAGTTGGCCTTGGCACACGGAGTTCCTGGTTGGGTCTTTGATGTTGGGTCCCATTGGGCTTAATGGTGGAGCTCTGTGGAGTACCAACTTCGTTTTTTTGAACCAACTTGCTATGTGTTTGAATGGGGAACGGCCCAAACCTCAAGTGGTAGATCCTAACCCTAACCCTAACCCTAACCCTACCCTAACCCTAACCCTAACCCTAACCCTAACCCTAACCCTAACCCTAACCCTAACCCTAACCCTAACCCTAACCCTAACCCCTAACCCTAACCCTAATTTATAGATATCTAAGTTAATATGTTATATATTTAATAAAATAAAATAAAATCAATGATCATTGTACATAAAATACTATAATACAATTTTCAAATGGTAATTGTCCTGATATATGTTAACAATTTAATGTCAAAAAACGTTATCTCTTTAAATGTTTGTTTTCAAAAATCTAACTTAGAGCAAATAAGCTTCAAAATACATCCTAATACACTTCAAAATGGACTATAATAATCTTTAGAAAATTTTAATTGGCTATGGGACACACGCCGGGAACTGATCAACCCCGGTTGGGCCGCCCTTGGAGGAAGGTGTCTAGTGGTAATGGCCGAAACACCTGATGATTCCAAGGTTCTCTACTGATGATGTGTCCTACAATTTAGAATAAAATAATTTAAATGATTAAAATCTTAACCTTTTATAGGGAAACCAATAAAACACAATCACACTATAGATCAAGTTTCACTACAAAGCCAGACAAATGGAGAATCTCTAACGACAAGCGATTACTCTTAATACTAAAAGTACAATAATAAATATCTGGGATGCTGTCAGCTCGGCTGCGGCGAAGATTTCATCTGTTTCTCCGGCTTATTCATATCCTGGCCCTGTTTTGGCCTTAACGTATGGTCTCACATGCCTGACCTTTACCTTGACCCTAACCTTAACCCATAGTTTGGCATGCCTAACCTTAACGCTGACCCTAAACTTAACCCGTAGTTAACTATGCCTAAACCCAACCCATAGTCTAACATGTCTATAGAACCAGTCTCTTGAAATTGGTCAACCCACCCCTCCTTCCCCTTCCCCATCACTCTCTCTCTTTCTCTCTCTCTCTCTCTCTCTCTGTCATCCACCTCCTCTAGACAGAGGGATGGATATCTCTCTCTCCCTCTCTCTCTCTCTCTCATATCCACCCCCTCTAGACAGAGGGGGGGATATATCTCTCTCCCCCTCCCCCCTTTTTTCCCTTATATTGAGGTTTGGTCGAAAGGTCTCTTTCACCGCCTCCAGGTAGCAGAGGTAGGGGATCTCCCACTCTGAAGGTTATCCCTTTAAGGGATACCCTGAGGGTTAACGCTTTAGTGGATTGGAAAGTGAGTGACATGCGATGGCCCGAGCCAAACCTTTAGTTTCCACTCAACTGCGCAGTCGTCGGACGCGTGGGGAGGCTAATGGGATTCGACCTCACCTAACCCCTAACCCTAACCCCCCTAACCCTAACCCCTAACCCTAACCCTAACCCCCTAACCCTAACCCCCTAACCCTATCCCACACCTAATTTCAACCACACCTAATCATAACCATTTCATCCCATAATAGCATGATACAACACAGTATATGTATTTATAATACAATACTTACCTGTATATCACAAGAACATAATATGGTCATAACACAACTACACAGGGGTTTTATTCAATAACTTTATTTACACACCGTGTGGGGATATATATGCTTTTCAAATGGTTATCTTGCAGGATTGTGCCACTTTATTATTTTTTAATATTGGGCACTGTTTGTTCCTGTATAACAACTATTATTCAAGTCATAGTTTTGACACACATTTAAATATATAATAAGTTCAGAATGTAATTGGAAGGCTTATTAAGCCCAGGTTTCCATCTGTGTGGGGGGGTGGGGTCCTTGGGATTAGCAGCCATGTTCTGGTTAGTGCATCAAGTGCATTATAAGTCCACAACTGTGGCATATGTCACTTTCATTTTTCCCTTCCCTAACCCCCTAACCCTAACCCTAACCCCACCAACCTGTGTCCCTGTCCTAAGTCTCACAAAGAACCACAAGTTATCACAATAAACCGCTGTGCGCTACCCCAACCTGTGTCCCTGCCCTAAGCAAAGTCTCACAAAGAACCACAAGTTACCACCTGTGCAGCAACACTCTTATTGTCTCACAACCAGACCAGCAAACAAACAAACAAATTGTTACAACCAATACACTAACCCGCTACGGGAAAAACACCCAGCGCTTCCGACGGACACCCGCTGTGTAAACACACACGGTGTGTCGGGAAACAAACACAAATCCGCTACCCACTATGAGTCAACACACATAGCGTAATAGTGAAACACAACATAAAACACAAAACACAAAATAGCAAACAGTGCACTGCAACAATACACAAACAAACAACACTGCCTCGCTGTGAAAGACGTACACAGCGCTTCCGACTGGTCACCGCTGTGCAAACACACACACGGCGTGTCGGGAAACAAAAAGCCGGTGATCACCCTTGCCGTCCCGAAACCAATCAGGATGGCATTCTAGACACCCCTGGTCTCCCCGCCGGAGGAAACCTGTCGCTTGGACGTCCCGGAACTAGTCAGAACCAACTGATAGCTCCCTTGTTTAAACTAGCTATGTCCCAGACGGAAAGTATTAACCACAACAACCCGGCTTCGAGTCCGCACCTGCTCCCAGCATCCACAACAAATCACTCAATAAAGTCCTAGACCGTAAGACACACAGCCGTTACGTCAAGCTTTTGTATATGTACACACAGGTAAACAGAGTAACAGACCCAATATAGTCCCAGACAGCGGGGCTACTATAATCACTACTTTCAGATTTGTCACATCCTCAGTACAAACCCTAACTAGCAAAAACTCCGTGCACCTCTTTTTTACATGAGAAACTCAGAACTGCCACACTCACCGTCTCTGTCCGCTGCTTCGACCATGGGGAGTCGTCACTAAGGGTGCAGGGCAGCACCGGACCAACCTATGGCCCCGTCCCACGAAGAGGTGGACGGCTGTTAACAGATCCTCTGGCCTTGATCAGGCGCGGTCCTGGACTCCTCAGCTGTTGACTCCCGGGTTTCGGCACCAGAAAATGTCAGGTTCAGGACACTTTATCTTACTAAATAAACATGGTCAAGCAAAGAAAACGAGACGCAGACGGCAAAATGTGTAGTTGAAAAGCTTTTGCAAAAGGGCTAGATCCGTGACAGCAATCTGCCTGCCAGAGTTGCTTCCGCGGAACAGACACCTAGTTACAAAAGCATAGGCTTTTTATTGAAGCACACACACACAAAGATTTACAGTTGTTGAGTCTATCTACACAGAAAAAGGAGGGCAGAGTGCCTGACCTCGAAACTAAGACTATCTAAAGGATTTACAACAGAGTAGACTTTATGGCGGTGCTTTAAGGAAAACAGTTGGTTAAATGTGCATATAAGATTATAAAATATAAAAGCATGTATGAATATACGTCAAGCAAGATATGAATATATGATAAGCATGAAAGCAGTGATTATGATATGAACATGAATTTAAGCATGCAAGGTATAATATTCTAAGACACTACTACAGAGATAAAAACGAATTTCTCTGTCAGTGTTGGCCCAAGACTTCTTTGTGTACTTGGAGCAGTTGCTATCCTTTGTGTAAATCAAGGTTACCGACATACCATATTCTCCCAGAATCCATGCGTACATGTTCCATGCGCACGCCCAACGGATCAGCCGCGGCTCGGTCACGTTTATCATGCGCAGGTGAGGCCGATCGGACATCACGCTCATGAGAGCCTTGTGCAGGTGCCCCTGATCCGTGTACAGCCCGTGTACAGCAGAGGCAACAAAGGCGAGTAAGATACAAACGCACAAGGTCTTCATTTCTTACAAACGTTGCTAACGTGCCTAGTGTAACACACTGAGACAGCTGTGTGAACGCCACACTCTGCTGCCGTTCCTCTTATATAGCGGCAATGGTCTGGGCCAAGGGTGACGGTCTGAGCTATGACACTAGGGAACCTCCTTAAGACGTAACTGGGCGTAAATGGCCAGTATGGCATATTATGTACCCGTGTCCAATACCTATGTACGAATACCGAATGTATTGTGTAGTGTAGCATGGTTGGTGATAGGTATGTGTACAGACAACATACTCCGGTAACAGAAGCTTTATTAAAACGTGATATTACTCCATCAACTGGCATCTATCTCTGTACTGTGCACAAGACAGGTATCTGTATATCTACAGACAGACATACATACATACAATACATGGTTGTATATACTAGTAGTAGTAGTAGTAGTAGTAGTAGTAGTAGTAGTAGTAGTAGTTAGGACCCAACCCTAGCATGCAATGTAATGTTATGTACATCTACAGAGGGCAATGTGACATCTACCACGCTAAGAACTCCAGATTCATTAGAGTCTGACATCAGCACCTTACCCGCAAAATTACATGTGTATACAGCGGACGTTTGAAGAGCTAGTACGTAATATGTTCCGACGGTGTCCTGCTCGTGAACTACAAGTATGTACAATTGTGATGCTTTATACCCCAGTCCATAGTGTGTTCGAGCACCAGCTGTACTAAATACATAGAATGTACATTTGTAGTCTGAGGAAAGCCGTGCCAGTTGTGTGTGATGCACAGTGGTGTCACTGCACGTGTACTCGATCTGTAATAAACCATAAAGATTGACAATCGGTGTATCATACCCAAGACGGATACCTGTAATAGGGTCCAACCCAACCAGGCCCTGATGTAGACATTCAGGGAGAGAGAGCGTTACTGTGTCATTCCCTGCACTGGGGTCAATATCAAATGTGCTATCCTGGCATGTAACGGAAAGGCCTGGGTATGAGGAACCCTGACCTCCTATATGATCGTGTGGCACAGGCCCCGAACCCGCACCGATGTTGTCTGCCTTGGGATTGTTCTGTACTGGGTCCGTACCACGCGCATCACATGTCATGTGTTGCTCACGCTCATGTCCAAACAGGTTCTTTGCTACCCGTGATGATCGCTTCACCTTGTTCCCAAGGTCCCCGCGATCTGTACTCGGGGACCATGGGAACCCAGTTAGACTGCTTTGGCGACGCTTACGGGAAGACGCTGTGTCCATTGGACACTCTTCTAAATTTGATAATGCATCATATATCCCCTTTTCGTACCCATTATACACCTCGCCAGTGCTGAAGTCATGCCCCGTGAACCCATTCGGGTTTGTCATCCGATCTACGTTTCACTACCCGGTCGGTACATGCGATCGATAGCCCGTGCTATCCTCTGTATCGAGGCCCACTGACCATCCGCGATAGCGCTCTGCACGCTGCTAGGCTCATGCTCGTACCCGTACGTTTCAATACCGAACAACCGTTGTAACAGGGCACGCACACAGTTGTTATAAGTCGTCAGTTTAGTATTAGCCGTGTGTAGTGCTTGTATAGTCTCAGCGACCTCGCTGCAGCCATCACGGGCCTGTTTCTCTCTAAGTGTACATTCATTTAATTGACGCTCAATATCGCACATAGCCGTTGCGCGCTCACACACATCGTTACGCGCGGTATGAAGCTCGTTCTGGAGTTCAGAGACCTTTGCTGTCACGGCATTATACTGTGCTATCAACGTTTGTATATGTTCCTTCTGGTTGTCATTGTCCTGCAACAAAGACATGTTACGCGATGTCAGACCATCAATCTCCTTTCGCAACTTATCATCTGTCACACGATTGTTAGCTTTAAGACTCGATTTGTCCGCCCTCAGTTGTATGTTTTCCGTCCTTATATCCTTGAGGGACTGTGTAAGTGCAGCTATGCGTTGCTCGTACTCTGCGTTACTGTGACGTGTAGCACACACGTGTCGCTCTAAGGTTTTGGTCAGCTCATCCTTTTCACGCGCGCATGTAGACATACGTTCGTGGTGTTTCGCCTGGGCCGCGGACAGCTCCTCATGTAACATTGCTGTAGTTAAGGCATCGGCCGAGCCCTTACATTGCAGCGTGTCATACCTAGATTGTAGATCGATTAACTCTGCACGTTTGCTTTCATAGGCGTCTTCCATCTCCTTCAGTGACTTCGTTATACACGTTACGTTCTGTATATGTTCACGAGAGGCCATATCATACTTCTCCGAAAGGCTATTAAACTCCTCACGTGTCAGAGCGAGGCCAATGCTCTAGAGCAACCCACTCACCGTCCGCGTTGGTAAGGCGGTCAATAGTGGCCATACAACTAGGTATATGCGTCTGTATGGTTGACACCTGTTCATTGCAAAGGTGTAAGATACCAGCTATAGTGCGAGTGCGTTCCAAGGCCGCTTGCTTACCCGGCGTATCAACCCCAGGGAGAGACGTATCCAAACAAAGCATAGACCCTAGACTATCCAAAGTCCCACTGTTACACAGCATTCTGTCGTAGAGTGTATTCAACGCATTGTCCACCCGTATAATGTCTGTAACATTATCTATGAATGTGCAAGTATTGAATATGTGCCCTAAACCCTTACCAAGCCTACGGAGCATGATAGAATAACACCCACACAATTCCATAGCCAGATCGAATCCTATTACATTCCGAGCCTTCGTTGTTTCAAAGTCTGTGAACCACTTAACCAGCTCTCCATAGCTATTATCCAGTGCGCGGAGAGAGACCAATGTACAGTGTAATGCTGCAACCTCCGCTGATTCAGTGTGGATAGGCGAGGGCTCCACCGTGGTATCCGAGGGGAAGAGTCTTGATATGATATCCAATAGTCCTGCACGAGAACCCTGTCCAATATCTGTATGTTGTTGCCCTTCTATCGTTGTCACAGTGTCCTGTATACAGCCCGGGGCTAAACCTGTCCCATGCTCCAAGCCTGTAGTATGGACCCTCGCATTGTCCCGCACCTGCTGTCCCTTCATGGTAGTACCCTGAACCCCAGAACGTTTCACGTGCATTCCTGTGGGGTTCGATGCTATTACACGATGTCTGTGGTCCGAGCTGGACCCCGTCTCCTTGTCCCCAGTAGCATCTGTCCGGATCTTGCCACCAGGTTGAACATTCGAACACGTTGGACCCTGTGTACCCTCGGATGACCCTAGGCGTCTTTGTGTGCCGCGGGACATCTTCGAGTGTGAGGCCTTCTTCCGCCGTAACATTGCCCTGTGTATGCGCTTCCTGGTAGCTAGAACTGTAGAGTCTGCGGTGGCTGAGACAGTAAATGCTCACTCGGTCTCCAGCGGCGTCAGTTTTCGTGTTGAGATGACGAACCGTAGCACACAGGATAGTGCAGACCTTACCACGAAGTAAGGTATCTATCTGAGCTACAGCCGCGGTTCGCTTAGGTTCGGGTTCACACGCAACAGGTGATGCGCTATATGGATACCCGCAGCGTTGACAGGACCCCTGGTCCTCCAACGGTAAACATGGATCAACCTTAAGTATGGAACAAAGCTTGTGTAATTCTCTGGTCCACACATCCAGTGCTCCACAGCACACACCTGTAAGTATAACTGCCCAATGTGGACAGGCTACATATGTACTCCCTGAGCATCCGGACACCTCAAGACCTTCATGTGCGAGCCTGACACGTACCCACGGGCGCGTGTCAGGGGGCTGTGGGAGATGTGTGTGTTGGTTAACGGTCTCATGTGATAGAGTGTCGGTGTCCACACACAGTTGCCATGTAACACATGTTCCCCAGAGTGGACTATCCGGCTCCGCTGTAGTGTCCTGTACCCTCTTCAAAGTACACAAGCTTTGCTCATACAGAACCTTGAATGCGAGCGGTGCACATAAAGCAGCAAGGCTAGCACCCACCACATGTGACACAAGCACATCTCCGTCTCCAGGCTCTTTGTAATATGTAAACGTGCTTCGCGTTTTGTACCACATGTCCCATGGTTGCCTGCATGTATATCTCTGTAAAATGTTTACCCGTGATAAGGCCAGCGTTGCTCTCTCCGTTCCCATACAGGACCCGGAGCACTATACATGACCTATTGGGATTGATATGATCGTCCACGGTAATGGGGATGCGAAATATTCCATCTAGACCTGGCTCCTTTAAGGTTATGGACTCGGGTATCCTTTTCTCTATATCTAACATGTAGACCCGAATGTATTCTAAATAACACACAGTATTCACATTTACAAAGCATACCGTCATGTGCGGGATACCGGACCAATCGTCCCTTTGGCCAGGTCCCATATTTCGCTACGTGTGCTGTGAGCTTTCGCACGCACCCACTGTGCGTTAATGGCTGCATTGAGAAGTGTTACACATTACCCAATACACTGTGAACCGTTTTCAGCAACTTTATTTGGTTACAACATGCACATGCATAGCCCGCCACATATGGCCCCAGACCGTTATCCCCGTAGAATATACACAGACAGGTACAACAGGATCACTCCTCGATAACACTATTGAGCTTCGCATCATCCACATGCTCAGATATGATAAGCGGTACAGGTAGGAGCTGGCCGTCTTGCCCTACCACCCCGCAGCCTACGGTTGTATGACCATCCTTTGGATCACAAGTGGCCGACGGATGCGCGTGTGTTCCATCCCCGGAATATTCGTTGTACATGTCACAGATACTATGGTCACATACGGAGGTACACGCATCCAAGTTTTCCGAAGCACAATCACTGCTTGCTACATCTGTCCACACTTGGCAGGTGGCCCCCAGGTTCAAAAGCTCCTCGATGTCCAGGTGACCATTATGTGTAGTGTTACATTCCAACGCGTCTACGTACTCAGCCATCTCGCGGGTTACATCATTGATCAAGGTTTCAGCGGCCTCTATACTAGCGTTGGCACGGTCAACATCATTGCGATACGGCTCCTCGTTTGTCTCCGTGCATGTTGCCATGTCCGCTCCATGGTCAAAGAACGAGCCTCTGTTCTCGGCACCGGACTGTGGAGAGCCGCCTGTACCCTTGGTATCATAGCCCTGCTCGAGCGAGTCACGCACTGTACCGGGGGTTCCCATATTGTTGTACACTGTCATGATGTCTTGGGTCACTGCCTCTTGCCTGCCCAGCTTTTCGGATATGTACAGATATAGATATAGGTTGCTGTTGGCACTGGCACTCCTACCTTTTCGCGTGTTGCAGAGTTTATCTAGCTCTGCTTGGTCCACGGGATAGTATGAGCATAGTATTTGCCCTAGAGCGTGACTAGGTATGTTATGCACAGCTCGTAGTAGTGCAACACGTTCATCGGCCATAATGTACGCGGTGCGGTACGTGTCACTCGGTGCCCGGAACCCCGCACACAACGCATCTGGTGTGCAGAGTGTCCATATCCACTAGTACTTCGGAAAACACGGGCTGGTTACATTTTATGCAGGCCGTATACATCTGTTTCATTTTTTCATTCATTCAAACCTTTATTTAACCAGGATAAAAAACTCCTTGAGATTAAAAATCTCTTTTACAAGAGTGTCCTGGCAAGTGGCAGCAGCACGTTTCAAATAGACACAGAGACACTTACATGTAAATACATAAACACGCTTTCACTCATGTTCAAACAACAACGTCATCATAAAAAACCTGGGTCCTAAATCAATTTAAAAACAGTGACATACAGACTGCCTTTCTGCAAGGTCCTTTAAAAAGCCTTGAAAAGAATGAAATGTGACCAACTCCTTCAACTGGAGTTCATTTTGAAGCTGATTCCATGCTGATGGTGCTGCAAAATTAAAAGCCTTTTTGCCAAAGTCAGTGCGGGCTTTAGGGACTGTCAATAAAAATAGATCCTGTGAGCGCAGGTAATATGTCCCTGCAGACCTTGGAAGGATGTAGTTGTTCAGATAAGGAGGAAGAAGTCCTAATACTGCCTTATAAATAAAAAGATGCCAGTGCATCCAACGGCGAATGGAGAGGGAAAACCACCCGACCCGAGAATACAGCGAACAGTGATGAGTAAGAGATTTTAAGTTTGTAATGAATCTCAAGGCTCCATGAAACACAGTGTCCAATGCATGAAGACACTGGGAGGTTGAATGCATGTATAAAATATCACCATAGTCCAAAACAGACAAGAATGTTGCATTTACAAGTTGCTTTTTTGCTTCAAATGATAAACAGGACTTGATTCTAAAGAAAAAACCTAACCTCAATTTCAATTTTTTAACCAAATCTTGGACATGTAATGTAAAAGACAATGATTGGTCAATGGTAAAACCCAAGTATTTGTAATGTGACACTTC
>JAQOOF010000326.1:0-15000 GCA_029931835.1 Etheostoma nigrum
GAGCTGGAGCCCTTAGGTTTGGGGATTCTTGTAGGTCCTGGTCGTTGGAATGCTTCGAGAGGTATCTGTGGGAAAACAGACAAACGATGAAGTAAAGTGGTAATAGTGTAGTTGGAGGGACTGCACTGGGACAGCAACGAGAGGACGACTTGGGGACAAAATGGGATGCACAGTCTACAGAAGAGGGTTGTATGCACACAAGACAAGGACCATGAATGTGACCACAGGCTGAACTGTTTCTGATGCAATACTGATGATGACCACTAGATGGTGTCATATCTTTTATTTTATGGACACGGACAGTAAATGTCCTCCACTTGCAATGATCCACTTGCACTTTGTGTTTTTGGAAGAAAAAAAAAAGATCTTATAGTAACAAGATATCGCTGCTATGATACTACAATTGATATTGTTCTATTGTATTGTTCAGTTGGTCCAATTGCAATTAAACATTGTATTAATGTTCCCAGTGAAAAGGAAGCTTTTGCAATGAAGAGGCTTTCTTAATTTGCTTGTATTTTGTCTGTTTGCATGTTTCATAAAAGTTTTTAATTTGCCTCTGTCAGCCACTGTACTACCGCTTTGAAAAGGTATATATAACATATTCTGACATGTGTAATATGATAAACATTGTTCCTGTTTATCTTTTGTTTGTCATTTAATGTCTTATATAAGTGTGCTTTTTCCAAAGAAAAATTCAAATAAGGTGACTCGTGCAAAGCTGCAACAAATACTTGATTAATTAATTCAAGTCAAACTAAAATTAATCGGAGAACGATTTTTTTTATAGAGGGCGTTTTTCTCTATTTTCTGACATTTTATAGACAGACCATGATTAATCGAGAAGCTAGGCAGAAGACAAATCAATAATAGAAAATGACACGTTAGTTGCCGCCCTATAAATGTTCATTTTAATCATTTTCCTCCTGAAATGTATTTAAAACTCCTAATGGAAGATATGGCTGTATTGCAGATACATTGCTGTCCCTGATATAGTCCCAGTTTATCCCTTTATTATTAACAGTGTGAGTTTGTTGCTTAGAAACCAGTGCTTTTGCATGGCAAACAAGAACAGGAAATATCTTGGGAAACATCGCATTTCTTAGATTCTTAAACAACTTACTGCTCCGCTTACTGTGTAATCACATTTCAATCAGCGTGTTTACATGTACAGCAGCGTGCCAGGATACTGAGGTAGTATCAATCTTGGATCGGCCCTTATAGTAGAAACCATATCCTGTTTACTGTGATAAGATGTTTCCACAATTATAAGTAACCTCAGAAACAGCACATGTGCACTCCTGACTCATTTCTAGTGTGTGTACTCCTGCAAATCCATGAGCGGGACATATATAGTCGTTTCTATAAACAGACATGAATTGTTATGAGCAATTATCCAAAGTACTTGTCATCTAGGATGTGTTTCTAGGATGTTGGCCACAACATTTTCCTTCAAATTTGGTGTTTTTATATTATGTATCTCTCTATAAATTATACATTTGAAAGAATCCAGAGACTAAATTACTCGATGGCGATACTCAGCCAGCAATTATTTTCTTCAAAGTTATCGAGGGATCTAATTGGCACATAATAACAGCTTGGTTCTTCCTTCTCCTCAGCACCTTTTGCAAAAGGTAACTGCATTTTCCAGAATGTGCTGACAAGCTGCCCTTGTACTGCACCTCAGATTATCTATTGTAGTATTTCAATTATCTGTATGCCTTATTGCTCTTGTGTTTGAAACACAAGAGCATTTTGCAACAGAGACATGGAGCGACCTCTTTGACAAGATGTGTCATCGCTGTGGTCCACACTTGAGCAGCAGAGTGAAACTGAAACGTTCCAGCGTTTCCATGAGTTTCATCACTTTATTACCAAGCAACACACCAACCGTCTCGCTTGAGAAAAGAACTTGGATATGTTCATGTGCGGCTCGAGGTTTTTGAGAATTAACAAAAACCTGCAGTGAACTATAGCCTTACATATTCATACGGGGTATGAATTTCAGAATAAGTAGGGCCTTTGCTCCAACGAAGGTAATGGGCCAGAAAATCTCTACAGGCTCCATGTCATGGGAGTGTTGTTGATTTTACATGGAAAGAGGCCTTAAAGTGCGGCTTTGTTCTCTCGTATATCAGCAGTGCAGCATGAGTTCAGCAAAGTACTTCCTCGGCCGGGCTGCAATACCGGCCCCGGCTGTTTCCATGGCAACCAAACACGAGGTTTGTTTTGGTGCTTGTGTTGCAGTGGAGGACAGGCTACGTTCAGAGTGTCTACCCTCTCACACGCAGTATGAAGTTGTTTAGAGAAAGGCCCTATAACGCTGTTTGATTTCCTTCCCTGGTTTTATGGTGCCTGTCGGTTATTATCATTGCTAAAAGGTGGAAATCCGCTCTCGCCTACAGTGTGATACACAACCTGTCTTCCTGGCATACAGTGCGCTAATTAGACTTTCTTGGCTGCCTTATTATTCACATCAGTAGCTGGCTGTTTAAAAACTCCCTAACAATGTTTGGTGGTTTTAATCAGCAGTATGTGATTGCAACCTCACTCACAGCCAACAGAAGCATCACTGTAGACTTTTCAGTGAAATACCCTTTGACTTCCAGTGTGTCACCTGATACTCATTTTATCAGTCTGGCAAGAACACCATGAGCAGATCTGACTTGGCTGAACCAGATGAGTGCAGTTTATGAATTGAGTATGTCTTAAGTGAATCAGGGGGTAATTGAGGTCATAGACAGTAATCCCAGCTGCTGGATGCTTTCTCAAGTGGTCTAATGAATAGCATCTTGTTTAGCCCCTGCGTCATTTCATTGTGCCCAGACTGCTTTGGATCTGGTTTCTCCAGCTGCGCTCCTTCCCACTCATTCAATTTAATGCTTGATTTATTCATCTCCTCCTTGTCACACTGGTGTGTGTGTGTGTGTATGTGTGTGTATTTGGGTTAGGTTCGGCACTTTCCTGCAACAGTTGTCTTGTTCCGTCTAAATGACACTGAGGACTTGGTACACAGGATTTTGGAGAATTTCTCAGCTCTCTGCTCTCTTCACCACAACGAGACCCATCTGCTTGTTGTACAGTAAAGAGAAATCTCACATCTAATTCAAGCTTCTCTCTTCTTGTAAGCACTATATTGGCTCAATATTGAGCTCAATTAGCATTCTGGATGTTTATGAAGCAAAGACACTAGCCACCCACATCCTCCCCAGATATATACAGTTCATATTGACTTGCTCTGCATCCATTTTGTTGGAAACTAGCTAATCCATCTGAAATACTAAGATAAAGTTTCTGATGTACTGTATGGTTGCTTGTGTATCATTATGTTATATAAAAAAGGGCATGCATGGGAAGCACCCCTCTGTGGCTTCAGGCTATCAATGTAAATGGATACATTACATGTTTATATTTTTACTTTACTAATTTTATGACTTTGTTTTAGATATATTACTGCAAGAAAAACTGTGTGGCTATTCAATCTTTCTTCCATTTGCTGCATATTGAGGCATGACATCAATGACTGTGCTGCAATAGATAAAATCCTCCCACTTCACTTCCATTCCTGTCGTTCAGTCTCCATCCCCTCATCATCTTCTGACCTTCTGTACTAATTTCATTTAAACAGATCGCACATATGTGGTGATGTTTCCACTGTGGGTACATAAAACCACATGTAGAAGAATGCATATACACGGAGGAACATTCCTAAGTTGTACTGATGAATCATTGCAAAGGACACGATTCGTGGTGGAAAGCAAAATAAAACACGTTTTGTGTTACCCGTGAGACTTTCTGCTAAAAGACCACTGAAGTTAAACTATCAACACACACGTTAGTGCTTCTAAGACCAAGACACTGTTTTAGGCTTTGGTGGAAGATTTGATGGCAGTGCTCTAAATAAGGGGCAGCGAAGAAGAGTTTCTCTCGTTTTCTAGCACTTTCATTGTAAGTTTTTCCTTTGTCATACTATGTCGATCGCAGATGGATCATTGCCCCAGCGTCAAGTAGGAATTAACCTGAAATTGAAAATTTACACTTTTGTTGATGCTTTTTAATCCACGTTTTTAACTTTTTCTCACGTTTTTGTCCCTTTTTTTTCAATTCTTTTGACATTTATTTTCGATGTTTGTCACTTTGACGTTTTCAACACTACGTAACACTAACTTATTAACTTTAGTTTTACAGTTATTTTTGGAATGTATGGTCAATAAACCTCATTTATAGGAAATTATACCTAATGTTCGAGTTAGAAAAGCAGAAATTAGGAATTTTTTAGACTAAAATTAAAGGAATGTACAGTATGTTGAGTGATAATCACAGACTGGAATATGTCAATTTTTACTCAATACTACTTAATACTATACTACCCGCAAATTAATTAAAGTAGAGCTTTGTACTTGCCAAAGAGTGTTGTGTGGAATCAATCACCAATCAAATTACAATTGGGTAGTTAAAAAGAACATTAATATATAGGAAAATGGGTCAATTTGACCCGAGGACAACATGAGGGTTCAGCATCTTACTCAAGAAAACATGGTGGACGATGGCCATGGTAAACTTAAAGTACAACCTTAATAACCACTGTCTTAATCTGCTGCTAATTTAGTTTGTCATTAAAGACCATAGGGAGATCAATTTGTCAGAATTTATGTTATCACCTTTCAGAAAAATTTACATTATTTACTTTTATGCGAGTTTAAAAGTCTTTGGATCTCAGCTGAATTAGAACCATGTTTCAGTAAGTCCAGTAGAGAAATACAACTGTAATTCTAGCAAATCTTGCACTTTTTCTGTTGTTTCTGTTGTATCATTTAAGACAACGCCTGCTTCACATCACGCTGGTTTTCATTCTCGGGTCTCTGGGTTTCTCTGCGGTGGATGTAAGACTAAACTATGATCTCAGCCTATGATCAAGCAAGTGGGCACACGTAAGAATCCCACAATCAAGTATAGGCAAAAAGGTTTTTCAGACAACTCTTCCACTTGGGTATTATTTAATTAGGTCTAACAAAGTCTTGACTGAAAAAAGTCATTACTTTTAACTACATTGATTGAAAACTCAAGTGTTAAAAAGTTACTGTGCATGCACAAAAAAGAATCAAACAGTTCAATCTGAGCGAATTTTTCCTTCGATTATATTTTAATTTTACACATTCAAAACATGCTGGATTTAGTGAATAAATAAAATTGGCAAGCATGGATGACAAACTATAAAACATAACACTTGTTTTTGCACACTTTAATTCTCAGAAAACCAAACAACTTAATCATAATGCAGTATGTGTAATATGAAGTATAAAAACTGGTATGATACATCAGTGTGAATAGTCTGACTACATGGCAAATTGGCCACCGAGTACAATACAGTAAGTGCACATAAGTTAAAACCTGGTGTAATGTCAAATTAAATCGTCATTTCTAGTGCTTTCAAATGGTATTGTTTTCTCATGCAGGCAAACCATTGCTGGAACTTAATCACACAGAACCAAGCAAACCAACCCAAATTAAAAGGAAACATTCAAACCCTAGTTTAAGACAAAAAAAATCAAGTAAAACAGACATGTAAATGTATCAGGGTATAGACTTGGGGTATAAGGGTCTATTGTTATAGTGATGGGCAGGATTCAGTAACAAAGGATGGGATGGAGGGTTTGGGAGTGGGTTATCAGGTCAGTCATAGACATTACTTACTGTAATTTGTGATGGCCTTTGGATTGGGGTGGAGGTGGGCTTAATCATGATGCTACTTGTGATTTTGCTGTTGCCTTTGGCAGTCAGAGTGCTGCAATTTGCAAGCACCTGAGTCCTTTGCTCAGCAATACGTAACTGAAAGGTCTAAGTACAGGTACATAAACAGTCACAGATAGTAAAATGCAAGGTTTTGGGATAAATAAAATGAAAGAATATATATAGACTAAAGGACAAAAAAATAAAATAAATAATTAAAATTATTTTTAAAAATATATTCATTTGATGAAGTACATGTTAAGATATATAATGTACATATTTTACAGGTAAAAAAAAGAAACCATTATTTCCTATTCCTTAATATTAAAAAAAACAACAACAACAACAACAAGAACAGCAAGCATGTATAGTAAAATGCAAGGTTTTGGGATAAATAAAATGAAAGAATGTAGGATAAAAAATAAAATAAATAATTAAAATTATTTTTAAAAATATATTAATTTGATAAAGTACATGTTAAGATATATAATGTACATATTTTACAGGTAAAAAACAAACAAACCATTATTTCCTTTTCCTTAATATTTAACAAAAACAACAACAAAAACAGCAAGCATGTATAGTAAAATGCAAGGTTTTGGGATAAATAAAATGAAAGAATATAGGATAAAAAATAAAATAAATAATTAAAATAATTTTTAAAAATATATTCATTTGATAAAGTACATGTTGAGATATATAATGTACATATTTTACAGGTAAAAAAAGAAGAAGTAAAGAAACCATTATTATTGGCATCACTTAAAAAGTGAATGAGACATAGCTCCGCCCATCACGATTTTCCGGCTCGAGGATTGGTGGAAATTAAAATAACGCTGCCGCGTCAACTGAGTTCTGCGCTGTCAATCAAAACGAGGCGGGCTTTACAAGCTAGAGCGATATATTCCAGATAGTTAACAAAGTAAGCGGCGGAGAGGAGACCGCTAGTCCTCATCACGGCTCCGAGGAGAGGATCTGGAGGAGTTCTCACAGCAGTTTTTTGGGGAAATGGAGGAAGACAACCGCGAGCAGATGAGACCCCTACTCACATCTGTAAGTTTCCTCCTCAGCTGTTTAAGTTAGCCCGGCTGCTAGCCCGGCGGCTCCTCCGTGCATGGGGAACCATCCTAGAAACTGGAGGCTATGTTCTCAACATGCATGCTGTGAGACAAAAACACAACAACACAAAGGCCTCGTGTGTGTAGTGAAATGTCTGAGTTGTGTGTTTGTGAAGGGATAACTAGTCAGTAGTCAGCCCGGGTGGAGGAAACACAACGGCCCCCCGGCTGCTTTTGTTGTTATGGGACCACGCTTTTTGCCAGGAAGTGAATGATGCGTATGCGAATGCGCGTTCGTTTGTCCGTTACGGTACCCGCTTGTAAAATTAGGCGATTCTAGCTTCGGAGGCTGGCGCCACATTCGTGTAGGTTCTGAAATCCGATAAAAAGTTGAATTTGACTCGTGAGTAACTGCTCTGCAATTCGGCATTAATTGCATCCACCCAGCGGTACTCTTTTATTTGGATAACTTCAGTTGTTTGATCGCTCTCTACCGCCGAAATACACGCTTCTGGGTGGTAGCGGCTGATTTTAACAATTGAGTCAAAGTGTTTTTTTATTAAAAAACGGGGTGATAAAGGTCCTGTTTCCTTGCCGAACATAAGATTCCTCTGTAGTTAATGAGAACTAATTGCTAAATTTGTTGTACAACGTACAGTTTTGCCGTGAAGTACACATACACAAAATCACGAATTTAACCAATGGAGTTTGGTACAGACTGTTACGGTTATCACTTGTTTCTCCAAGTGGCAAGAAGACTGCCCGGCCTAATCCACTTTATCATAACCTTGTTTAAGTGTTCTTGAGGAATGCAGTTCATATCAAGTTTATACCCCCCCACCCCCCCAAGAAAAACTATTGGCCGAGCACGTGACGATGACTAGTGCTGTGACTGGATGGAGTGATTCTGCAGGGGAAGATGGCTCGAAGCTAGACAAACTAATGCCCTGTTTAAGTTGCCCTTTAGCAAGGCACCGGTTCTAATGATGCTGACTGAGAGGATCTTGCGTTATGTGGGATGCTGCTGTTAACATGGAGATTGGAAATTAGTCAGTTCTTGCATAAGGAGAGAAAATAAAGGCAAACTTCGGTCAATACATGATTGAATTACGTCTCTTTTTGGTAACTTTTGGTCATTTTTGTTCCCATCGGGGTTGTTTTTGCGTCTTTTTCACATAGTTTTGGACCGTTATTATCTTTTAAGTGTTGGAAAAGCTAGAGCAAAGCTCAGAGACAAAACTTACAGCTAAAGAAGTCCAACTGTAATTATTAGACCTTTAAGTCCCTTTTAGTCCCATTCATTAGGCCCAGCTGCAGGGCTCGAGCCGGGCCCGGTCCGGCCCTGCAGGTGGTTCTGGTCTCATCACTAGCAGACGTCTCTGTGTTAACCGGTAGGACTCGCCCCTAACACGGCGCTCGAAAAACAACGCTGAAGGTGCAAAAAACGGGAAAAGATTTAGAAAAAGTTTGAAAAAAATGAAACATACACAAAGAGATATACACACACACAGACAGACACACACAGATATATACACACACAGACACACACACACAGATATATCACACACACACACACACGATATATACACACACACAGATATACACACACACACAGATATATACACACACACAGATATACACACACACACAGCACACACACGATATACACACACACACAGATATACACACACACAGATATACACACACACGATATCACACACACACACACACACGATATATACACACACACACAGATATCACACACACACACACACACACAGATATACACACACACACAGATATACACACACACACAGATATATCACACACACAGATATACACACACACACACACACAGATATATACACACACACACAGATATACACACACACACAGATATACACACACACAGATATACACACACACACACAGATATATACACACACACAGATATACACACACACGCACACACGATATATACACACACACACAGATATACACACACACAGATATATACACACACACACAGATATACACACACACACAGATATACACACACACACAGATATACACACACACAGATATATACACACACAGACACACACACACAGATATATACACACACACACAGATATACACACACACACAGATATACACACACACACAGATATACACACACACAGATATATACACACACACACAGATATACACACACAAACAGATATATACACACACACAGATATATACACACACACAGATATATACACACACACAGATACACACACACACACAGATATACACACACACACAGATACACACACGATATACACACACACACAGATATACACACACACACAGATATATGCACACACACACAGATATATACACACACACAGATATACACACACACACAGATATACACACACACACATACACACACACAGATATATACACACACACACAGATATATACACACACACAGATATACACACACACAGATATACACACACACAGATATATCACGACACACACACACGATATACACACACACACAGATATATACACACACACAGATATCACACACACACAGATCACACACACTACACACACACACACACACACAGATATACACACACACACAGATATACACACACACAGCACACAGATATACACACACACACAGATATATACACACACACAGATATATACACACACACACAGATATATACACACACACACAGATATATACACACACACACAGATATATACACACACACAGATATACACACACACAGATATATACACACACACAGACAGACACACAAAGATATATACACACACACACACATACACACAGAGGCACATACACAAAGACACTGCGGTTGGAACCAAAGATCTCAGACCTGGACTCATCAGACCAGAGCCCAGATGTCCTCTGGTCTAATGTCCATTCCTTGTGTTTCTGGTCCAAACAAGTCTCTTCTGCTTGTTTCCTCTCCTTAGCAGTGGTTTCCTAGCCTTGTTTCCTCTCCTTAGTCGTGGTTTCCTAGCCTTGTTTCCTCTCCTTAGCCGTGGTTTCCTAGCCTTGTTTCCTCTCCTTAGCCGTGGTTTCCTAGCCTTGTTTCCTCTCCTTAGCAGTGGTTTCCTAGCCTTGTTTCCTCTCCTTAGTCGTGGTTTCCTAGCCTTGTTTCCTCTCCTTAGCCGTGGTTTCCTAGCCTTGTTTCCTCTCCTTAGTCGTGGTTTCCTAGCCTTGTTTCCTCTCCTTAGTCGTGGTTTCCTAGCCTTGTTTCCTCTCCTTAGCCGTGGTTTCCTAGCCTTGTTTCCTCTCCTTAGCCGTGGTTTCCTAGCCTTGTTTCCTCTCCTTAGCCGTGGTTTCCTAGGCTTGTTTCCTCTCCTTAGCAGTGGTTTCCTAGGCTTGTTTCCTCTCCTTAGCCGTGGTTTCCTAGGCTTGTTTCCTCTCCTTAGCCGTGGTTTCCTAGGCTTGTTTCCTCTCCTTAGCAGTGGTTTCCTAGGCTTGTTTCCTCTCCTTAGCAGTGGTTTCCTAGCCTTGTTTCCTCTCCTTAGCCGTGGTTTCCTAGCTGCTATTGGACCATGAAGGCCTGATCCAGTCTCCTCTTACCAGTTGTTCTAGAGATGTGTCTGCTGCTAGAACTCTGTGTGCTATCAGCTGCTCTCTAATCTGAGCTGCTGTAACTTGTGATTTCTGAGGCCGGGGACTCAGAGGAACTCATCCTCAGCAGCAGAGGGGACTCTGGGTCTTCCTTTCCTGGGGGGGGGGGGTCTCTTGGTCTTCCTTTCCTGGGGGGAGGGGGGGACTCTTGGTCTTCCTTTCCTGGGGGGGGGGACTCTTGGTCTTCCTTTCCTGGGGGGGTCCTCATGTGAGCCAGTTTTGTTGTAGAACTTGTTGGTTTTTGTGACACTTGGGGACACATTCAGGGTTTTTATAATTTCCCGGACCGACTGACGTTCATTTCTTAAAGTAATGATGACCTCGTTTCTCTTCTCTCAGCTGATTGGTTCTTGCCATAATATGAATTCTACCAGTCGTCCAATAGGCTGTCGGCTGTGTATCAACCTGACTTCTGCACAACACAACTGATGGTCCCAACTCCATTAATAAGGAAGAAACTCCACTAATTAACCCTGACCAGGCCCACCTGGGGGGGGGGGGGACCATTTCAGGGACTACCTCATGAAGCTCAGAGAGAACACCAAGGGGGGGGGGGGGTACTCTGAAGAAACTAGAATATAAGACATGTTTTCAGGTATTTCTACTTTGTTTGTTAAGTCCATAAGTGTGTGTGTGTGTGTGTCTCTGTGTTAACAGGCAGGACTCACCTGTAACACTATAGCTCTAGCGTTTACTTCCTGTCTGTAGATGGAAACAGAGGTGAGCCTCTCCCGCCCCCCCAGACCCGACCCCCCTCCCCCGCCCCCCCCAGACCCGTGAACAATGTGGAGCAGACGCTCCGGCTCAGCGGCTCATTGTTTGGGTGCAGATGGAGGCGGAAGTGGCTTCTCTCTGAAGGTTTCCACGCGACACCAACACAACGCTCGTTAGACTCTTTGATCCAGTGCAGCAGGATGGGGGGGGGGGGGTCAGCCGGTGAAATGTAGACCTGAGATCAGCTGACATTTAAATGTATTTTATCTTCTTTTTTTTTATTCTGGGACAACTTATTTAAAGGTCCCATGGCATGAAAATGTCCCTTTTTATGAGGTTACATGCCCCCTCCCCCCAGCCTGCCTATGGCCCCCCCAGTGGCTAGACATGGTGATAGGTGTAAACCGAGCCCCGGGTATCCTGCTCTGCTTTTTGAGGAAATGAAAGCTTTGATGGGCCGATTTGGAATCTTCCCCTTATGATGTCATATGGGGGAAGGTTACCTCCCCTTTCTCTGCTTTGCCTGCCCAGAGAATTTGCCCCCCCCACGAGAGAGAAACATCATGGCTTTCAAACTAGCCATAAAAGACTCTTCAGATCCAGTATTAGGGACCACTAAGGTCTATATAAAGAGACTTCAGATCCAGTATTAGGGACCACTAAGGTCTATATAAAAGAGACTTCAGATCCAGTATTAGGGACCACTAAGGTCTATATAAAGAGACTCTTCAGATACAGTATTAGGGACCACTAAGGTCTATATAAAGAGACTTCAGATACAGTATTAGGGACCACTAAGGTCTATATAAAAGAGACTTCAGATACAGTATTAGGGGACCACTAAGGTCTATATAAAAGAGACTTCAGATACAGTATTAGGGGACCACTAAGGTCTATATAAAGAGACTTCAGATACAGTATTAGGGACCACTAAGGTCTATATAAAGAGACTTCAGATACAGTATTAGGGACCACTAAGGTCTATATAAAGAGACTTCAGATACAGTATTAGGGGACCACTAAGGTCTATATAAAGAGACTTCAGATACAGTATTAGGGACCACTAAGGTCTATATAAAGAGACTTCAGATCCAGTATTAGGGGACCACTAAGGTCTATATAAAGAGACTTCAGATACAGTATTAGGGACCACTAAGGTCTATATAAAGAGACTTCAGATCCAGTATTAGGGACCACTAAGGTCTATATAAAAGAGACCTCAGATACAGTATTAGGGACCACTAAGGTCTATATAAAGAGACTTCAGATACAGTATTAGGGACCACTAAGGTCTATATAAAGAGACTTCAGATACAGTATTAGGGGACCACTAAGGTCTATATAAAGAGACTTCAGATACAGTATTAGGGACCACTAAGGTCTATATAAAGAGACTTCAGATCCAGTATTAGGGACCACTAAGGTCTATATAAAAGAGACCTCAGATACAGTATTAGGGACCACTAAGGTCTATATAAAGAGACTTCAGATACAGTATTAGGGACCACTAAGGTCTATATAAAGAGACTTCAGATACAGTATTAGGGACCACTAAGGTCTATATAAAGAGACTTCAGATACAGTATTAGGGGACCACTAAGGTCTATATAAAGAGACTTCAGATACAGTATTAGGGACCACTAAGGTCTATATAAAGAGACTTCAGATCCAGTATTAGGGACCACTAAGGTCTATATAAAAGAGACCTCAGATACAGTATTAGGGACCACTAAGGTCTATATAAAGAGACTTCAGATACAGTATTAGGGACCACTAAGGTCTATATAAAGAGACTTCAGATACAGTATTAGGGACCACTAAGGTCTATATAAAGAGACTTCAGATACAGTATTAGGGACCACTAAGGTCTATATAAAGAGACTTCAGATACAGTATTAGGGGACCACTAAGGTCTATATAAAGAGACTTCAGATACAGTATTAGGGACCACTAAGGTCTATATAAAGAGACTTCAGATACAGTATTAGGGACCACTAAGGTCTATATAAAAGAGACCTCAGATACAGTATTAGGGACCACTAAGGTCTATATAAAGAGACTTCAGATACAGTATTAGGGACCACTAAGGTCTATATAAAGAGACTTCAGATACAGTATTAGGGGACCACTAAGGTCTATATAAAGAGACTTCAGATACAGTATTAGGGGACCACTAAGGTCTATATAAAGAGACTTCAGATACAGTATTAGGGACCACTAAGGTCTATATAAAGAGACTTCAGATACAGTATTAGGGACCACTAAGGTCTATATAAAGAGACTTCAGATACAGTATTAGGGGACCACTAAGGTCTATATAAAGAGACTTCAGATACAGTATTAGGGACCACTAAGGTCTATATAAAGAGACTTCAGATCCAGTATTAGGGGACCACTGAGGTCTTATTATATCAAAACACATCTGTAAGAGTCTTTGCGTTCAGAGTGTCCTCCGGTGTCCTCCGGTGTCCTCTGGTGTCCTCTGGTGTCTGGTCACCATAGTTGTGTCGAGGCGTCCCCGGTAACGCGTTGACGTCAGCAGACTCGTCCCCGGGCGTCCCGGCGGCGTCTCTGAGGGACGTTGGACTGGATCCTGTCGGTCTGCTGGGACACAGAAGCAGAATGAACTGGAAAGCTTTACAGGGACTGTGTGTGTGCAGAGATGGCAAAAGTACTCACTTCCTGTACTCAAGTAGAAGTACAGATACTTGTGTACAGTACTGATTATTTAACTTCTTTACTCAAGTAGAAGTAACAACGTACAGGCTTGGAAATGTAAAAGTAGCCGTGAGAATGACTGAGAAACTTCAGTGGACATGGAAAAAGGTTGTCCCCATGTTGTCCCCATGTTATTGTCATGTTGTCCCAATGCTGTCCTCATGTTGTCCTCATTTCGCCTCCATGTTGTCCTCATGTTGCCTCCATGTTGTCCTCATGTTGTCCTCATGTTGCCTTCATGTTGTCCTCATTTTGCCCTCATGTTGTCCTCATTTTGCCCTCATGTTGTCCTCATTTTGCCCTCATGTTGTCTTCATGTTGTCCTCATTTCGACTTCAGGTTGTCCTCATGTTGTCTTCATGTTGTCCTCATTTCGACTTCAGGTTGTCCTCATGTTGTCTTCATGCTGTCCTCATGCTGTCATGTTGCCCCCATGTCGTCTTCATGTTGTCTTCATTTCGCCTAAATGCTGTCCCATGCTGTTTTCATGCTGTCTTCATGTTGTCCTCATGTTATTGTCATGCTGTCCCCATGTTGTCCTCATTTCGCCTTCATGTCGCCCCCATGTTGTCCTCATGTTGTCCTCATTTCGCCTTCATGTCGCCCCCATGTTGTCCTCATGTTGTCCTCATTTCGCCTTCATGTCGCCCCCATGTTGTCCTCATGTTGTCCTCATTTCGCCTCCATGTTGTCCTCATGTTGTCCCCATGTTGTCTTCATGTTGCCCTCATGTCGCCCCATGTTGCCCTCATGTTGCCCTCATGTCGTCCTCATGTTGTCCTCATTTTGCCTCCATGTTGCCCCCATGTTGTCCTCATGTTGTCCTCATTTTGCCTCCATGTTGCCCCCATGTTGTCCTCATGTTGCCCTCATGTTGTCCTCATGTTGTCCTCATGTTGCCCCCATGTTGTCCCCATGTTGTCCCCATGTTGTCTTCATGTTGTCTTCATGTTGCCCTCATGTTGTCCTCATGTTGTCCCCATGTTGTCTTCATGTTGCCCTCATGTCGCCCCATGTTGTCTTCATGCTGTCCTCATGTTGTCCTCATGCTCACAGTGTTTCTAATTGTTTGTATTCTTTAATCTTGGATTAATAAAGTATACGTTAGTT
>JAQOOF010000327.1:0-34633 GCA_029931835.1 Etheostoma nigrum
TTCAAGAAATGTCATCTTATTAGCTTGTCGAAAGGACTAAGCATAAAAGAATTGGTAAATTCTAAAAGTAATTGCCCTCAATTCAGACTATGAAAACGCTTCGGACTCTTTGTCATAAACAAGCTACTCTGGTGATGTCAGCATGACTGTGCCAAAGAGCCGTAAAAGTGTTGGCAGCCATATTGGCAAGTCTTGGAGTAAAGTTGGACAAAGAGGAATTATGGGCTGGGTAAAACTGCTAAGATCACCATTGATTCAGCATGTACAGCACCTCTCCTCTGGATGACAAGAAAATGAGATGATCTATCAAAGCAGCAGTAAGACGCTGCGGAGGGAGGGGTGATTTGTGTGTTTGGAGTCATGAAAATACAAAGTAAAGGCTAAAATTCAGTATCACTTTAGAACGGAATAATTTCAATTTAAATGCAAATTTGAGTTTATTTGAAAATCCTTAATTGTCTTTTATATCAGTTTCAGGTCTTTTTCATTCATCAATCATCTCACACACAGTTGGCTTGACCTTTTTTTTTCTTTTTCATGTTTCAAATCCATGTCCAAGTAACTGATGGAATAACGAAAGCTATTAAGTTTCAAAACATGCGTTTGGATGAAGAGTAATATGTCCTCACACTTGAGAGTAGCAGCTTGAGCATGGTTATTGTCCTGCACATGTGTTTATTCCATCAGGCCCTGCCCTCTCATGTCTGAGTGGTGATGTCATGAAATGAGAAGTTTTCGGGACTCACAGCTTCTTGGTTACGCCACAGTTTACGCACTAGGTCAAAGTTAGACTTATTGGAAGTATGTTGGCACATACCCTTCTTTAAGGTCAAAATTACTTTCAGCCAGGAAACCATGACTACAGTTATGAACAACACTTTTGTGGTGACGCCTGTTGTTGTAATAGTGAGATGACTTGCTTATGCAAAGTGTACTGTGTATCATCCTTGTGGGAACAGTGCTACCTAACTATCGGAGGATATGAGTGGTTACTAGATAGATAGATAGATAGATAGATAGATGTAGAAAAAATGGGAAATTCCAGTGTTACAGCAGCAAAAACAGTCACAAAGCACAGAATATAAAATAAATGAAATACTAGGAAAAATTTACATACATACAATATACATGAAATAATAATATGAATAAAATAAAATAAAAGAACAAATATTTGAATATGTACAGGATGGGTAAACAAAAATGTGCAACTGCTTAAATAATATTCTAAAATGTATGCTAAATGTAAATGTAAATAAACCAATTGTGCAGGTTACATTAGTGCAGTAGTGTGGTGTCCAAAAGTCTTATCTACTAAATCCATTGAATCCATTGGCTGATTGGCTATGGCAGAAATAGTTTACAGATGAGATAAACAAAACAAAGTTCTTAAGAAGACATCTTGGGTAAAAAACTTAATCTTTATGACCATACAAGCAAGGGCAAGGTGACAGTGACATGTAGGTTTGTAGGATTCGGGTTCTTTACAGCATCTGTAGCCTGTTGTGGGCCCATTGTGTAAGGGTGACATAAAAATACTTCTTACTTTGCTCTTTTTAAATAAACCTTACAAACATTTTATACTCTGACTGGAAGAAACTGCCCACAAACACTTAGGCCTAGCGCTGATAGCCTTAAATTAAAATTTTTGAATGAACCTTGCTTCCCATTGGCTGCTTGAATAAGAGAATTACCTCATCTAAGCTTATGATATAAACTTCTGGATATCCAGTGGGAAGTGAGAATTAAACTTTACTCCAACGATGTGAATTATGTTACTGTTGTGACATGAATATTGGCAGTCAATCAATAGCAATAGACTGTCCAGTTTTAAGTCAGCATTTTTTATAAATGTGTGATACATATGAAATTTCATCTTAAATCAGATTTCACCATTGTTTGAGATTTTAACAATCTATTTAGCATAAACGGGAATTTAAAATAGGCATTGCAAAATTTTCCTCAATAAGTAGCTTTATAAGTTCGAGGCTGAAGGCAATTCAGTGAGGTCAAAATGGTTGGGATATAGTCAAAACCATCTGGGTCTTCAGCTTTTCTAGGAGATTTATTTTATAGAATGACATGATGTAGTGCAACATTAAAATACTTATATTTAAAGTCTTTGGTGCCTGGGAGTCTGGTAGAAAGTAATTTCTTTAAAAAAAAAAAGCATGAGGGCACACAGCAAACTGGGTTTAGATTTCCAGTTAGTCATTTATTGAAAGTTATTGTCTAAATGTGATTAATGATGAGCAAGATTTAGTTAAAGTTGAGTTGAGTTTAAGATTTAGTCTCATAATGTGAAGAACACTTATTTCTCTGAGGAATTCACACAGTATATCTTCTTTCTCTCATCATCATAAAAAAAAACAGCTGTCAAATGATTATGACTATTGTGTAATCACATTAATTCAGTGTAAAGGTGTGTGAATGTTGTCCACTTTGTGATGAAAGCATACGCTGAACTGGAAAGATTAGCTTTGGGTTGAACTAAGAGCACATCCGAAACATTCTAAAATGTTGCGTCACCAACCAAGGGAGGGTGTAGTGGTTTGGCTCAAGGACCAAAACATGAAGGATGACAAAGAGTTCACAATGTCTGAGCAACTAAAGCAAACTGCGTCTCACCAGCTGACTAACAAAGTGGGTCCAGACTGTTTGAATAAATTCATCCTTCTATTTATGTGTGCAGTGACTTTTCACTCATGTCTGACAAAAGAGGGGTTGGGGATGGTTGTTCATAAAAACATAGTGGCAGATTTATGGTACACACAACAGCTGTGTCCGCCTCCAAAAGACTTTATTTTCCACTTCTTTTTTTCCAGTCAAGCCACCGAACAGCTGTAAGGTTTAAGTGTAAGACTCAAAAGAGCCATGGAAGAATGCAAATATCTGTCTACTGCTTCCAAAATCCTCTTCATGCCAACTTCAGTGAGAAACTGAAGCTAGTAGCAGTAATATGCTAGCTCTGTGTGTGTCCTAAACTGTCAACAGGCACGTGTTAAAAGCAGAAACTCCCCTAAACACGGATAACATTAGCCTAAAAAAGTAATTTTAGTGCTCCTGAACATGTTAAGAGCACAAGACCCTGTGTCAGTATTACATTAGTAATGTTATGTATAGTCACATCAGGACTTCTTAGCCATGGTTAGCAACTAGCTCTTGGGCACCTTCGCTACATAAACATAGAAGTTGGCGGATCTTCATTTTCTGGACACTGGAAGATTATGGTTTGGGTTAGAATATGTACTTAGTTAAACTTCTGACAAACATTTAAAACATGCATTACACATTGTGAACTGGTCTTACTCTTTCCCACCCATGTTGAACAGTCCAACAAATAATGAAAATCCATGACTCTCACATGCTAATAGCCAATCATGCACTCTGGTCTAACAGGGAGGTTTCCTTCCTGGCATATTCAGCATGTTCCACCCATTACTTTTACCATTCTTGCAGTAAGACGCAAAACAAATTCTCAATTATTCTGGTTAGTTTTCTGCCATCTTCCTGTGCAGGCCTGTCTGCACCGAAACTGCATTCCCAATTATGTTTCAAGGGAAAGGTAAAAAAGCTCAAATTACGTTTGTTTTGACGTATCAAGAATGCTTTTTAAATCAAAGTCTGTGAAAGCCCATGTAAGGGGAAGGTCGGAGTGGACGGATGAATGGGTCAAACTAGCAGAACTTTCACCCAGGAGACCGTTGCCTTACTGTATTGACTTACTGTATTTACTGTAAGTAATGTAAATGTTATCTACTTAACTAAACTAATGTAGGCTACATAAGTTAAGTTAACAAACATACTTATTTTAATCCAAACCATCATCTTTTTTGAAACCTAACCAACTGTTTGTTTTTTTATTCATACTTAATAGTGTTTGAAGATTATTATACAGTATATCTTCTGTAATGTTCCAAGAAACATGAATCTATGAGTTTCATAAGAAAAGCCTAGGGCTGTAACAAAGCAAGTCTTTTTTTTTCAGGGGGAGCAGCTTGTTTGTGTGTGTGTGTTTGTGTGTGTTTGTGTGTGTGTTTGTGGGTGTGTGTGTGTGTGTTTGTGTGTGAGTCAGAGAGGAGAAGGCAGGGTTGTACTCAATGTTCAAGTAATTGTAGAACCAGATGGACAAAGATATGGGTGTTATATGCAGTAACAACCTTAACAATGAGGACACGTCTCATCAACAGTCCATTGGTAAACAGGTATTCTATGCAAAGTGATGAAACACACGATCATTGCAAGCAAATGCTGTTGTTAAGTCACTAAATACCGCATTCACTGAGTGCTCATAATAATTAGGGAAAACATGCTATATTTGCAGTAAGTCCTCCAAACCATACGCTTATATAGGTTGTTTATTTCTACTCTCTAATACAAATATGACATTTCATTAACTAGTGCTTCATTACGTGGAATTTGGTTCTCTTATACTTCTTCACCTCAATTCCTCCTTTGCTCCTTTGCTTCCTTCCATCAAATTACTACCGCCAACTTATGTTGGGTGTTTTTCGGGGGAGGAGAGTCTCTATGTTTTATGTGCGTAACCTTCTGTCTATCAGTATGTTGTTGAAACTGTGTAAATAATAGCATGTCACTGTAAGTCCTGCACATTTATTCCGCCTGCTGTGTCGTGTGATGCTCTACCTCCAATAAAAGGTCAATATTTGTCTTTATGAAGAAGGGGGGTAAACTGGTTCCACTGGATGAAGAATACAGTTTCCAGGTCACTGAATGAATGTTGGTCTTTGTCAGACGGGCTTTTTCTTTCTCTGTGTTCTCTGGCCCATTGAAATGTTGCCTAATGGCCACGTGGGTAACTTTGGTGCTTTGTCAATATCACAATCATTGTGAAACACAATGTGCTTTATCACAGGCATAAGGAATATTTTCCTCTTATTGAGAGACCTAACATTTCTTGTGACCAGTCAGACCGATGTGCACTCGGTTCATTGGAGTTGTCCACTCATAGCCCCACCTAGCGTGATTATCTCTAGATATGTGCAATGTCTTAATTGTGGTTCTTGGAATCAATTACACATGTGCAAACCGAATAGCTTTCAGTCCAAACCGTTTTCAAACACTGACACTCCTCCCTTCACTCAAAATCAAACCTGCTTGCTTTTTATTAGTTTGGGTAGGGGCACCCGGGTGGTTGAGCTGTTTTTCTGTAACATGATACTTTTGGTAACCTTTAAGACACAGACACCTTTTATTTTTTACAAAATCCATTTTATCATTGTTCCTAGAACCTGATATTGGATTGTTTGAAAGACAGAGGGTACAGTCATTCATCAGTCATTCATCCTTACACATCATTCCAACTCTTTACACGATTGAAATGGAGTTTCCTTGTGTCACATAACAAGACACAAAAAAATAAATTGGGACAGTTTGTTATTTTTTAAACACTGTTGTGTTTGCATTTAGGGTCACCTGAACTGGTCGCTTGTGAAGAAAACCCAAAAAGTGTACTTTTGGGGGCCAAAATCTCAAGTGCTTACATATTGGAAAGAGGGTCACTTTGTTAGAAAACGCCAGATAGCTTGAGCTTTTCTCAGCCACTCCAACACACAGCCTTCTTTCTGTTTCAGGCACACACACACACACGCACACACACACACATACACACACACACACACACACACACACACACACACACACACACCAACAGTGGGTGGGTTGGCATAACAATTCCATGGTTACTTTTTGCTCTGTGAGAGAACAGGCCTGTTATTTTAAGACAGACATAAATGCTTGAAAATATCCAAAATGGCATGGCGGTTGAACTTGGTTTGGGAATATGTGCTGTGGTTTGCCTCTGGCTCTATTGGTAAAGACCAATAGAAACATTTTCTATTGAATGAAAACGAGTTTGGATTCTAAAATAAGACCATCCGATGTCATCAGGTATAAAACCATATCCTCAGTCCAAACAGTTGATCCTTTTGCTTTCCCAAAACTGACACGAGTATAGTGAAACCAGAGCCCACACTGGAACATTATAAGTAAACAGATAGCACAGAGATTGGAAAAGCATGCAAAAAGTAATTTGAATTACTTATAGCTGTTATTAGCTGTAGTTAAAAAACTTAAAAAAAAAACTCCCAACATGATAATACTCCTATAGATGATAAAACAGGGAAAAAAGAATTGATTAGAAAACAGATATTGTCGAGGCAACATAAAAAGGCACTTAACTGAGAGGGCATAAGGAAATAAAGCATTGCAAAAAAAATAGGCACAGTATTCGAAAACCCAGAATGCTGACTCACTGTGATTCGGCCTTTTACATCCCCAGTAAGTGAAATTCCTTGCATGTGTCAGCAAACTTGGTCAATGAAGTTGAAGCTAGTTCACAAGGGTTAAACCTACTGTAGGTAACAGCAAGGGCGTAGCAAAACACTGTGTAGAACGGTGTTTTCTATGGGCTCCTCCCCGCATCCACAGCCATGCATTCTAGCATTTTTTTGGGCCAGGGCATGAAGAACCTGGGTACTCAGTCCCCTTTTCCCCCCAGTCCATACAGACACCTTTTATTCTTTACAAGCTGTTCTACACTTCACAAACATTAAAGCTTCACTGTGTGTTTTTTGTGTATTGGCTGCCTCTCTGGCAAAGAGGTGTTGCTCTGGCTGTATGCTTACTTTATAAACTCCCTTTTGTTGCCCAATTTTGCTGTTCTCCAATACAGTCTGAATGGATGGGTAGAACAGGATACTCATCTTAGCCCTCATTATTGGTGTTATGAAACAACCTGATCATGATTGGTCTGTGGTCCGTATCCTATCATCTACTGGCTTTACCTCTGTGAGTTGACGCAGAAAGCAGTTACGAGTGCTCGGGGTTTAGTTCATAATGTTCTGAATTAATAAAAGACAGAAGAATATTTATATACATTTTCTAACAATTTCTACATTCACTTTAATGACGTGAGAGTAGAAAGATAAGAAAGAGGCACCAGAGGAAAGGAGGATTGATTCAATGTTTGTTCATGCAGATACATCTTCAGAAAGAAAAACAGTGTTACAATTTACAATACAAATTTATGATATCAGTTTAAATAAATAAGAGAGGCTTTGTTTAGCGTTTTTTTTTCACAGAATGGAATGGAACAGATTCATAACAATTGGATTCATCTTTTTTTTTCCGGAAAAGACAACGCTGAAGCAGAGCTATATGTCATAAAACTGTGCAGGGTCTGTTATAGTAACACTTTTGTTTTGTATATGAATCCCAAGAAATGTGAAATTGTGAGTCGTGTGCAACACATATACTTTTCAAATTGGCTGTGAAACTTAAAAGAAAAGGAAGGAAGAAAGTTAAGGTTGGTTCATTAGTAAATAAGAAGAATGGTCCTTGGAATGCACAACTAACATCGATATAGTTCCATAAAACAAGTTTTGTAAACTAATTATTAAGAGGACATATTGTTGAAGAGAAAAACAAAACATACAACAGGCTCAGCCATAAAATTGTAATGCACTAGGCAGGCTAGTTTTCTAGTAAAGCCAGTGTTACGCAGTTCCTAGCTGGTTCCTGTTTATTAAAAAGAAGAGAAAGAGGGATGTGACTGATTCTTTTACACTGCAGGGATATTGGTGTAAGTGCTGAGTCAGAGTTCTTATATTTTCAATGATCCAGAGGTCTTTTTTTTTTGTTAAATGGACCTCTCCTGGTAAATGTCCTTAAAATGTGCTGTACAATACAAGATGTCAAGCATAGTTTATGAACTAGAAATCACAGTTTTTAAGAAGAATCATCAACCCCCCCCCCCCCGCCAGCTGGCAAGCGCTACAGAGCAATGTCCACCAAAACCACCAGAGACAGGAAGAGCTTTCTCCCACTGGCCATCTCAGCATGCATCAATAACAGACACTTGTTAATTAAAGATGAGACTTTGTAAATGGCCCCTTTCCCTTCGTAGAGCTATTATAGTCAGTCCTGTGTCCCAGTCCAGAGACTGACAGTGAAGAATATAATGTACACTTCGTAAAGAGACATACTTGTAGCCCAGTAACAGACTGGCTTCTCTCACATACTCAAATGATTGTATTTATTATTCTAATTTAATAGCTATTTTTTCTGTTTTTGAGTGCTATGTGTAGGCTACTCTTTTTTCAGCTTTGATTGATATGAGCAAGTACTAGAATCTGCTGAATGGTGGGTCAAAAACCCTGTATGCAAAAGCACACTTAGCCTATAAAACTGATTCTGATCAAAAAAATTTAAAAACCACTCTTTAGCTGCACTTGTGCACCAATACCAGATAAGAAATGGAAAGAACTAAATAAAAAAGACAGCATTGCAATACTGAATTACTAAAATACATCTGCTGACCTGCATTAGAAAAGTCGGGTAGCGCAGGCTAAACGTGTCACTGACATAACAATAAAGATCTCTTCTGACAAGCCAGAGTGTATACTGGCTACTGTTTTCTCATCCAACACAACACCCATTAAAATAGACAGGAGCTCTCAGTGGTGTGTCCACAACCTAATCTCCAGCCATCAAGCATACAAAAACAAAAGCAAACAGAGCAGGCTGGGTAGATGGGAGGGTTGTCTAGGTTGTCCCAATTTAAACTGACAGCTCATAAGGCAAATAGGCAGGTCTGTGTGCTGGATTTTCTTTTGAACTGTAAATTAAGGTGTTGAAATAGCAGGACAGTCTGAAACAAGACCTTGAATGCCACACCATCGGAGCTTTGAGCCTGGCACACCTATCACTAATATTGATATGTAACAGACAACATGCACCTTCTCCGCTTTAGAATGCAACAGCAGCTCCTGAGACACACACAATTGAGCATTAATATAATACATTTGTATTATGACTGTCCTGCAGAAAAACACTAATTAAAAAAAAAATGGCAATATTACTTGAATCATAAATGCATAAACCCACCACTAACATCACTTACACACTTACAAAGATATTTTTTTCTTTGTTTCTCTTCACTAAATTCTTCACCTTTGAACATGATGAATATAATTATGTCAGTGCCACTAATTAGAAACAGCAGCTTTACCCAACACAGCTGTTTGCAATGTTGGCTATTTAAACAGATAAAATCCCTTCCCTGATGAACTGGTTTAAAGTCACTCAGAATTTAAATGCCAGGTCAACTCCCTTTTAAATGGATGGTGTACACAAGGAAAGTGGAGTGAACTGGAATAAAGGCAAGGTACAACATCAGCAGTCAAAATTCTATTGGCATTTGTAATCATATCAGCTCTGCTACAACAGGCCTAGTCATGAAGTTCACTAAACAGATAGGCCACTTAAAAAATAACTCACAATAACTGGTTTTTATTTTCTTTTTGGGCCACTTGGGGACAACAGAAACAAGTTGTGCATAAAACATTGGCACAATATCAAATATTGCTAAATGTAAAAAGTTACCTAGTTTACACGTCCGACACACACTTAGTAGCATTGGCGTTGCAGTCATGTTTCTGGTCACTTGGCAAATGTGAGTGTAGCCTAAATTATCACTGTCCCTTTTGGTCTGTTTTGGTCCTCACTATCTAATGATGGAAATATCTCTTTTAGTTGATATTCTTTTTTTATTTTTTAATCAGGTAAGCCAACTGAGAACAAATTCTCATTTGCAACGACGACCTGGCCAAGACACGGCATAACACGCGCGGGACAACAGAGTTACAAATTAAATAAAAATACAACACTAAATAAATCCAGGACAAATGTAAATGCTGAGTGTAGTACAGAATCTGCAGGGCCGGCCCGTGGCTTAGGCAGTATAGGCAAATGCTAAGGGCGCAAACCACCAGGGGGCGCCCGGCCTGTGCTGTACCTATTACCGTACGTTCACACCGCCACCGACTTGAGCGTCTAAAGATACCGGAAGTCATTCATTTTCAATGGAAGCCGGCTTCTCTCAGCTGCAAGGAACGGCAAATCTGTCGGCGTCACGTTTTGGGCGTTTTGAGCGTCAATCTGAAAGTTGAAATTTTTCAACTTTATGGTAATGAGCTATGACGCGGTTCAGCGGCAAGCAGCGGCTAACGCCAATCGGAATATAGAAGTCCTTCACGCTGACTGATTCCGGAGAAACATACGATGTAATCTTTTCGTTCTTACCAAAACATTTGTTCCGAGGGCAATGGAGGATCAGCTCATCCTCGCTGGGTTTCCTATCATTTATGATATGACGTTGTTTGCGTATAGCGACCAGTTAAAAAAAAACGAGGCATGGGATAAAGTAGCCGAGATAGTCGGTGTGTCCGGTGAGTTGATGATTCCTAATCTTTTTAACGAGGGAAATGAGCAGGGCGCCGTAGCATGGTAGTCTTCCTTGCTTGATGTGAATGGTACAATCTGTTTTGCAGATCATTTTACCCTTATTAAATGCGCAAATGCGATGATCCATAATTATCCAATGATACACATAGAGGACAAGCGCGAAATATTTACGAAAGCGTTTTGCTCACAACACCGATTTGACCAATAGCGCTATACGAACGCCGCCACGTCAGAGCGGCCAAAGCGTCTGAAAGCTTCCCCGTACTTTTTGACAAGCGTCCTTGGCGGGGCGGCCAGAGCTTTTTCAGCTCAAGTCGGTGGCGGTGTGTACGTACAGTAACGTCACCTTAATTAAAAAAAAAATAAGCCCGACTTCTTTTACCTGCATCTAAATCTCATAATGTCAAAGCATCCTAAACTGGTGCCCAGGGGAGGAAAAAAAGAAAAGAAGAGGAAAAACGTGACAAAGACAGAGGTAATGTTACAGTAAAGGTGATGATGATAATGATATTATTTTGCTGTTGCAGAACAATGATCGATAATAGCATTAGCCGTTAGCATGACATAGTTGGCTAATCAATAAATAGCGAGCGCTATCTGTTAGTTTTAACATCAGTTAATGTTATGGAAGGGCCCAGTTGTTGGAAAATAGTGATTTAAATGCCCCCCCTCTTGCCATCCTCAGGCAAACGTGTATATATTAGATTTATTAAGCAGATATTATAATGTTAATTGCATTGACATGGTTATTTTACCTTTTCCCAGGTGGTAATAGTCGTTCAAAATACTATTAATTTTTCATACTTATAAGCCTAGCTATTAGCTGTGTTATAGCTCATATTATCTTAAGTGTGTTCATCATGTTAAACTATGTTAGTGTTAAAGTGTACATCATTAATGTTACAGCAAAGTTAGCATTCCCACATGCTATAGTATATTATTCTGCAGTTTACCGATCCATTGCATTATTCTAATTAGCATTTCACTGTAATAACAACATCATTACAGTAATAATTTTTCTAATCAAAAATTTATATTGTATATTATAAACAATAGTGTACATCATGCATGCATCTCTTTTTTGTTTATATTATTTAATTTAATTTTACTTTATTCTTGAAATAATGTGTTTATTATTAGACTGGGGTCACATATTCCTCTTCTGTCTTTAGATGCACTGCTGAGGTTTCTCAGTCAAACCCCTGCTAATCATCTCACCTCAGCAGCACAACCCAGCACTGAAGAAGCAACATCAAGTGCCCCTCCTTTTGAAGTAATTCAAGTTAAGGCAGACTAAAATGACCAGAAGAGCTATTCATAAGATCATATTTTCATGTTTTTTTTTTAAATGCTTGTATTTGTTGTGCCTACTCATTTCTTTGATTTCTTACTTTGCACAGTGCCATATTTATATTGTATTTAATTTAATGTCACTTGTTTACACTTTTTTGGGGGTATTTAAATGTAATACTTTCTATAGGTTATTTATATTGTATTTACGTTAATGTCACTTGTTTAAACTTTTTTGGTAGTATTTTAATTTAATACTTTATATAAGCTATTTATATTGTATTTCAGATATTGAGTTCATTTGTTTTGTTTCTTTAATTATTTTTAAGTTTTTTTAATGTGAATATTGTTTTATGTAAATAAAAAATGTCCAAGACAAAGCTTTTTAGTTTCTTGTGAGTATATGTACACTAGCAGACATGCAAGTACTGTACAGGGGGGCGCCACCTAAAATCTTGCCTAGGGCACCAAATTGTTTAGGGCCGGGCCTGAGAATCTGTATACAGTTTGTGCAAATGGAAATGTACAAAAAGCATTAAACAAGTAATAAAAAATAGCCTAATGACAGCAGTGCAGGTAAGAATGTGCCACTGTGTGGATGGAGGAGAGTTAACACACGCAGCGGTCGGACAAAAACCCAGACAGCAGTACTTTAAAGTCAGCGAGTAGATTAAGTGTTAAAGTTTCAGGGGTTTTTTGTCATTCATTCCAGTTGTTGGCAGCTGAAAACTGAAAAATCTGTCTGCCAAAGGACTGAAGAGATGTGTCTGCTTGAGGGCAGGCTGTGGGATGTGATCAGTGAGCTTAGACACAGCCGTGCTTTGCCTAGCAAGGAGTAATGCTCCACTATGTTCACCACCAACTAGATGCTAACTGTCTTGTGACGACCCCTGCTGTGTCTTGTTTGCTGTGTGATTCACATGTCTCTCTGTTGACTCTGCAGGTGGATTGTTGTAACCGGCTGTAACCTGGAACACCTTAGTGTTCCCAGGTTATTTAGGCCTGGCTCTCTATTCTTATCTGTTGGTTTATTTTGGTGATGTTGCTTTAGTTTATCTGCATGCTTTGTCTGCTCTTCACACTCACTCACTCACTCACTCACATCTATCACTCATCCACACTTACACACACATACTGACAACCACATGTTAATCCTTTGAATTAGTCTAATTGGGTTTGATTTTGTTTCAATAAATCTAATTTTTTTGTCAACTTCATCATGGTGTCTCCATTTGTTGTGGCCTAAGAGCATAGACAGTCAAAGTGAATTAGAAGCTCTTTTCCGGTGAGGGCTTACTGCGCAGCCTCCAACTGAGCTTGACGACGTACATGTGACGTGAGCAACCTGTCTGAAAGTTTTCTGGCAGCTGTGCCATGAGAAATCTGTTTGTTCGTGGATAAATGTTACTTCACATGAATTCACTTGCCACATATCGAAGTATTTCCAATCCATCAAAACGTTGCTGAAATATTTTCTTTCATGGACACTCTATGGGCTTCTCCCTTGACTGCATGCCTCCATGTCCTCCCCCGTTGCCTAAGAGCCTCTCCCATTCTATACTGTAAATACTCTATTGTGCAACATAAAGTTGCGTGGTTATGGTGCAATTGTTAGCCTATTTAAAAAAAAAAACAGCTGCTACAGAGGCCATACCGTGAGATACAAGGTAATGGAGCCTTTTATCCATTGTCATGTTTCTTTAGAAATAATCAATGGACAAATGGAGTCTTTAAATGCTTCAGATGTAAAGTTATTCACTGTCAAAGTGACGCCAAAATGAATAGGAGTCATTGGAATGCTAGCTGAAGGTGATGACTTTATGGCCTAAGAATCTTCCCATAGGTATGCTTTCCAGATGCTCACTTACCCCCACAGTATAACTGCTGTTTGTTAGCTGGAAGGTAGCATACAAAATTACAAAAGTAATTGGCTACAGTATTTAGCCAAGTTGTTGATCAAATGAGTAATTTTTTAAAAACTAATTTAAACCGATAAACTGGCAAATGAGTGTATTTTAATCCCACTTACAGCACTGTACTGTATATCTGGGATCAATTTATAAGAGATGGAGTTTTCTTTGCGGCGAGCATCCAGTCACCAGACGCTCTCTGAAAGGGGTCGGTTGTTCTGAACTGTAAGGTTATAAATTGTTTATTATTTATTATTTTTGGACTGGGATTGCCTGGGAACTCAAGGGTTATATGGAACGAAGAGAGGCCTTGTCTGCACCGTGCCTTGCACAGCCATGTGTCCACATCTTGCAGGGGTAACACATTTCTCTAGAGCTAATATGTCCCATGAGGAAAACCACCCTTAGACCATGAGGTTTAATGCTTCAGAAAGTGTCTCATAAGTTTAACCATTTCTGTCACCAAGGACTACTGTCACTTCCACTAGGAACAATTTAGATTAATTCTTTTGACTACTTGCGGTGTAAATTTGTAAAGTAGGTTCAACTGCTTTCTTGGTTGTGTCAACTTTTTAAATACTGTACGTATTGGTCAATTAAAGCACATGGAATGGCTGAGGGAGAAGGAATGACATTTGACCTCTGTCCAATCCTTCAGGCTGCAATTTGCTGATTAGAGTAGCCTGTGGGCCGACAGATGGAAAAAGACTGTCTTTAAATGGACAGGCAGGGTTATATTAGAAAACATTTCCTTTTAATTTCCTTTTAGTGATGTCAGCCGAACTTAGCTTAACATCTGTGGTGGGCACTGCCTACTAGTTAACTCTGTTCACTTTCCAGCTGGAGAACATTTCTCAGTTCTATGCATGACTAGCCAAAATTATTGATGATTATTTCAAATATAATCTGCTTTTCTTCAGCAATTTATTTACTGTTGCACTCCCATAAGGTTGTAATAAAACCCAAAACTTTTTTGTTTTTCTTATTCTTATTCCAGTACGTCCCAGAGAAGTTCTGGTGGTGAACACACCGATTTTTCCCTGCTCTGGACAAGTAGTCAAAAACAGCAGGATTTAAATTAATTTAAAGGAAGAACATGTAAGATTAGAAACATATATAATCTACATACGTTATACAAGCACAAGCCAATGCCCATTCCATTATACGAGTCTGGGTCTGACTCTGTTTAAAAATCCAGGTCTGTTTTATCAAACTTCTGAAGGTGAAGTAAAAGACGTGGTTTAATCCCTTCCATTATGCTGCTACTCACACATTTAATACAAAGTGTTAATCCTCAGTGCATACACCTTTCTAGACATGTTTTTGAAAAGCTGTATTGTATATAGTCATCACATGCAATAATAAGCAATAATTGTTGTTGGAGCCATTTCATTGGTTGACCAGCGTGTGAAGCTGGAGGTGTAAAAGTTTATTTAAATGTGGCCTAATTGGTTCAGCTGTGTTGCGCACAGCAAAGTCACAGTTATTTGACTGTGGTTAAGTGTAGGATAACAATTAAAAGAAGAGCAGTTATTTTGTTTGATTACTTTTGTTTTCTCTAAATAAACAGATTGTCATATCCAATGTAAGTTTGAAACTCTTGGACTATAAGTAATTCATTGACAATTCTTATTACAAAGATACACTTTTACACAGTTGCCATGCGTTAATTTTCCGATCATACAAACAACAAATGTGCGCCACCAATTGTTACAAACAACAATCATGTTATGACACAGATGTGATAGACAGATGGTTTATCCAATCACCTGCCAGGTATTATTTTAAGTGCCTGTCCATTTCCAAACAGTTTCCAATGATGGTTTCTCAGATGGTTACCTTGACAGGCCAATGGCAGCAGCGATGCAAGGCAATACATAATACAAATGGAAAACTCAAACCTTGATCTTGAGATCACAGATTTCTCTGATGAGGCTGTTTCAGTGCCATGTTACATCTAAAACCAGACTAAAGCACATCACGTATTCTGCAGAAATACTATTTTCCAAATGTTTTTATTCAATGTTTTCTAGTATTTTTCTGAGGAAGAACAGGTTTGAGATTGGTCTGTAGTCAATGTGTTGTGCCCTGTGACTATGGTAGCAACATGGGTATTTTTTAGAATAAAAGAATAAAGAATAATTTTAAACACCATCCAATCAATGTTGTTTGCGGTTACGTTGTCAGCTTTACTCAGCAGGTTCATCTTATGAACATCCAACATCTAACTGACAAACAGTAGGTTTTCAGAGAAGACAACCTATTGGCTGTCGTGGGGCAGATAATATCTATAGTTTACTTCCCTTCAATTTGCTAATAGAGAATAAGCAATACCACCACCACTAGCGTCCGCACACACACACACACAAGTTACAACAGTCCTGAGAGTAAAGACAACACTTCTTGCCAAACAGCTTTATTCTTGTTAACCTTTGTGCAACAAGAAAAGAGTGATGAAGCTACAACTTCTGATCATTTGTGTCATGAAGTATTTGGTTCTAACCAATCAACAAGATGGGGAAAAACAGGTAATGAAGGTTCTGAATTTGTGTTATTTTCGGGTTATTGTTGGGGTATTGAATTGTCATTCAAATTCATAAAAAAAAACATATTTATAATTATGATAAGAAAACCTTTATAATAATTATATTATTAAAAAAAAATCCATGCAAGGCTAAGAAATGGTTTGTTTTGCCTTTTAGTGTAATTGTATGGTAAATATATGTTATGATACAATTTTATGCACATCTTAAATTGTGATATATTAAACTTATGTTAATTATTCGCAATTGCAATTGAGGTTGGTTTGGTGGTTTCAAATGGCTAACAGGGCAATGTTAAAGTTTTATAAGTACATTTTGTCAAATGTTTAACTATTAAAGCTGCATTAAGTAATTTCATACACCAGTTAGTCAGGAAATTGTATTTACATTTCTTCTTTAAAATAAAAAGTGGAAATGTTTTACATTTTGGGAAGTGCTCTTATTCACTTTCTTAGAGTTAGATGAGACCGGTCGACACATGACCAGCTGTTGTTTTGGTCAAAGGTAACATCTTACTATTGTCAAGAAAGTGATTTGAGCGCATTTCTCAAAATGTCAAACTATTCCTTTAAGAAGTAGGTTACTTGTGTTCCATTCAGATACTGTATGGAGAAGATACCCCACAAGCGACCATGAGATACTGCTACACCTAATAAATTAGGTGACTAAGAAACGTAAACGTAACCATGTCAATTTCGGTCAGATGGCACCCCACTCTGGGATTTAGGCTGATAATCATTACCTAGTGCGTAGTGCAGCTTCAACTGTACTTTTATGTTCTCTATTGTGCAACTATGGGAACACTGAACTGTCAGGAGCTTCTTATACTGCTACTTGACTTACTGTAATGATTTTGTTTTTATTTTGCAGCTCATAGCAGAGGGAGATTCCTTTGATCTAAATTACTTGGGTTCCATTTACAATGATTCTTCGTATGAAAATGAACTATCTGCTCCTTGCAGTGTAACTCCTCCTGGATTTAATAGTTTGGGCCTGATGATCACCTTCATGGTCGTGTTTGTCCTCAGCCTGTTGGGCAACAGTGTAGTTGTCTATGTGGTGTGTTCTATGAAGAACGGTAGAGCCAGCACAGATATCTACTTGATGCACCTGGCGATGGCAGACCTTGTCTTCTGTCTTACCCTCCCATTCTGGGCCGTCAACGCTCACTCTGGTTGGATCTTCGGCAACTTCCTGTGCAAACTTCTGTCGGGCTTCCAGGAGGCATCGGTATACAGTGGTGTCTTCTTGCTGGTGTGCATCAGTGTTGACCGCCACTTTGCCATTGTGAGAGCAACACGTGTCCTGACCTCCCACCATCTGTTAGTGAAAGTGGTGTGCAGTGTGGTGTGGCTGGTGGCTGGAGTGCTGTCCTTACCCGTGGCGATTCAGAGGGAGAGCATGCATGCTGAAGACCTGGACCAAACCATTTGCTATGAAAACCTAACCGGTGAAAGCATTGACCGCTGGCGTGTTGGCCTGCGAGTCACGCGCCACATTGTGGGCTTTTTTTTGCCACTGGTGTTGATGGCTGTCTGTTACGGCTGGATCCTGGTGACGCTGTTCCATGCACGCAATCAACAAAAGCAAAAGGCCATACGCGTCATCTTGGCAGTGGTGTCAGCATTCAATCTGTGCTGGCTGCCTTATAACATCACTATCCTGATTGACTCACTCATACGAGGCGGAACAATTCCAGTGGAGACATGTGAAACTCGCTATACAGTGGAAATGGTGCTAGATGTGACCCAACTGTTGGCCTTTGTACACTGTGCAGTGAATCCAGTGCTGTACGCCTTCATTGGGGAGAAGTTCCGTAACCAGCTGCTCTTAGCTCTTTACAAACACGGGATCATCAGCAAGAGGCTCCTGGTGGCTTACAGGAAGGGATCAGTTAACAGTGTAGGGAGCATCAGATCTAGAATCACCTCTGCTACCATGTAAAAAAAAAACATGTAAAAAAACAGCTACTTGCTGTGTAATTTTAGGAGTCAGGCTAGCTGTTTCCCCCTGTTTTCAGTCTTTATGCATAGCTAAACTATGCTACTTGCGAGTGGCTGTAGCCTTATGTTGAATAGACAGACATTCACAAATAACTCTCTGCAAAGAAAGTGAACAAACATATTTCCCATAAATGTCAAACTATTTCTTTAAATTATGCCATCCCCAATTTCTGAACAAATATTACTAAGGTTGTGCATGGGTCACATGTATGGTACTAAACTAAAAATGGAATAGTCGCTTCAAAACTTCAGCTGGATGTCTGCTTTAGGATCCTGTCACAATCCAAATATGTCCACGATAGCTTAAGAGAGTATTTGCAGAAAAAATAAATACAAAAAATAAAAAAATCTTGCCTTAATGTCATTTGATGCTAAGTGATATAACCTTTTTTGAAGGCTAATTATTGAGTATAACAATTTTGGACTCAAGTGCTCAACCTCAAAAATATACTGGTATATCAGTTGTCAAGCCATCAAAGTAGTGGATGAGAAAGATGTGCAGCTACTGATACTTTGATGGTGTGCCATCCTTTTTAACTTTGAGAACTGGTGCAATTATTGAAATTGTATTGTTTTTGTATGTTTTAAAAAGCTTGTGCTTTTTCCATAGTAAGACAACCCTTCTTTGTCCTTATATTAATGTCATTTTCTTGTGTTTTTGATTCTGAAACACGGATGTCACTGGAGAGTCATCTTATTTTTGCAATCTTTATAGAAATACTGTGAACCTGTTTTTTTTTTCTCCTCACTCCAGACAGTAGTAAAAACTATTTTTTTCTTTTAATCAGAGGTCTCTATCTTTCAAACAGGAAGAAGTGGTGAAATCAGCTTTCTGTTTTCAAAAACAAGTGCTGTCTGTCTCTTTGATGAATGCTTTTCATTGGCCAACATAGGGCCTGTACAAACTGCTGGTGCAGGAAACCTGGTTACAACATGGTAACATGGTTCTTTAGAATTAATGCTGTAATCTTAAAATGCTCATGGGTTTTCTGTTTTCTAGTAAGATATACTTTATCTGTTTGGAATGAGTACCGTGTTTGTGTGTGTATGTGTCTGTGTGTGTGTGTGCACACACATTTGCATACCTGTGTGGGAAGCCCTGTGGCTGATAAAGAAAAAAACAGAGAAAGTGTCTTCATGAGAACTTGTGGAGCTGCCATGATTGGAAAACAAATTACATGGAGGGGTTAGAATGATCATTGCCTAATTATAGGAATTATTCTGGTATCATCCTATTATTCTCAGGTGTTTCTGTTAACGCATTAGACTATTCTGAATGATTTCTAATACTTCTGTTTTTTTTATGTTTGTCTAAAATGCATTTTCTAACATATATAACCCAACATGTATGTGCAGTGTACTTACAAATTCCCATTTAGCTTATGTATAGCATTGAGCTTTTATGAGAAAATGGCTTTTATAGTGCAAAAGTACACAAGTAGTGCAAATATTACAAGCAAATGAAATGTATACTTGAGTTGAAATAAATCCTTAAATCCAAAACCATGCATGGTCTTTCCTCAGTCAAGTTGTGTGGCACTTTGTTATTTCATTCATCTGTGTATTACATTTATAGTACTGAGGAGCAGGAAACAAGTGTATAAGGTCCGATTTTTGACAGTTCTCTCCGAGCAATAGGTACAGAGTTGAAAGTAAAACATTGTAACTATGTTTCGGTTTGGGTCATCAACTCACTGTGAAGTTTATTGGTTAGAAACCTTTTACTGCTACTCTATCCAATGCTTTCTTATGCTGGCCATGTTCCTGTCCTGTTTGTGTACTGGTGTACTGCTGATTGTCATAGATTAAGGTTACTGTATTGTCATTGCACAACAAAGGATTGCATAACAAAATGCAGTTGGTGTTGTGTAATATTAATTTAGGCTATTATATGCACTAACAAAATTAATTGTCACCAAACTAGTATTTACCACGTCACAACCTGGCTCACTAGCCATGCCAAATGGAAAGGAAACAGTTATTAAAAGAACTGAATAATAAGAAAACAAGGCAAAAACACACACAGACTGTTAACTCAGTGAAATTTGTGTCTGTGAGTCGATGTATGAATAATGTGTTGAATAACTGTTTTATGATGTGAAATAACTGGGAATACTAATGGCTCATGGCTTAAATACACTCAGAGACTGGCCAGTATGTTTTTATTAAGTTTTTCCATTGGAAGTCTTTGCTCTGGACAAAGAAAGTGAGAAGAGGAGATAATCTCAAAATGTTCCACACGTCTGCTTTATATCTGATCAAAAGAAGAACCATATAGAGGAAGTACAGTATTCAGCAAATATACTCTGCACATTGTTCTCACTCTTGACAAATCATGTCACCTATTTAATATATACTTTTTTATGTTGTCTGTCAAGGTGTTCTATTTTGTATTATAATTGTACAATATTACTGTTATTATCAATTACAACAAATGTCAAAAATGCATTGCCACTCTTTCTATGACCCTGTGATCTTACAGCCTCTAATAGTGAACAACAAAACAGAATGAATGCTTCTTAACGGATCTTCTGACTACAAAACCATATCAGGTTCATTTAAAAAAAGAAAAAAAAGAGTAATACAGTGGTTTGATACCCGAGTCAGCCCTGTGATGTTACATATGTGTTGTTTTTTTAAAGATAATTTTTGGGGCTTTGTATGGCCTTTATTTGACAAGACAGCTTGAAGAAAGGAAAGGGGAGAGAGAGGAGGGACGACATGCAGCAAAGGGCCGCGGGGTCAGATAATCAAGTCAAATCAAATCTGACTCCGATTTGAACCTGGGCCGCTACCAAGGACTCTACTGGGTGAGATAGAGGTCGCCACATGGTTTATAATCTATCACTCAACTTTCCCTCCGAGTACTCAGACTAATCCGTTCCATATCATTAGACATAAGGCCCTTCTGCCAGAAGATGGAGCCGTTTTCCACCAAATCATTCAGTCACTGAACCATTGACCTGAACAGAGGTCAGAATGAAAACACCTGTGAGGGCAAACAGTACTGGAGCAAGTATTCACACGCCCGTTTGAAGGATGTCATTTTGCCATGTGAAAATACTAAAATTTCAAGTAAAATACTCAATATATTAGTGGATTATTTCTGATGCATTAATGCTAGGGTAGCCTACAGTAGCAGTTTACTGCTGTAAAGCTAAAGCTGGTCAAGCTAAAGCTAATTTTAAAAAGACCTGCTTTTTCCTACCAGTGGGTCAATGTAGTGAAATAGAAAGTACATTATTTCCCCATGAAATGTTGGAGTAGAATGATAAACTGACACTGGGGTTTCTCCACTTGAAATGTTGTAGGCTAGGCTACCTTCTTTAAGAATCAGAATCTCACTCCAGCTGGTTGTGGACAGTTGGTCACCCTGGCTCAGGTTTCATGAATACCTTCTTTTTCTTGCTACAATTTTTTTATACAGCGTATAGTACGGCTACCACCAGGGTCCAAATTAGCACCAGCCAAATGCTGGTAAAATATGCAAGATTCGCATCACTCACCAGCCAAAAAACAATGGTGATTTATTGAGTGTCTATACAATTTGAACATTTACTAGCCATTTGGCTGATAGACAAAAAGGATAATTTTGAACCCTGGTTACAGCCATATATTACAAGTTACAACACACAACACTTAATTGACTCACGAATGACATTTTTAAAAAGCCTTTTCCCCAATAGGCGTGGTCTAGCCTGTACATAGGAGGATATCATGTTACCATAGTAACAACACAGTCACAGCTCGCCTGTTGACGCTCTGCAGTAGCTAACTAGCTAGCTAGCTAGCTGTGAATAAAGTGGCCTGTTGATCATTTCTGTTAACCGGTGAGCTAGAGCGCTTACTTCAGCAGCATTAAGGTAATCGAGATGTAGCTACAGTGAAGGATTATATTCAGAGCGCATGTCTGAGGTTATCCTCTTATAGCAAACAAGGTAACATTTGCGGTCTGAGCTACTGAAAAGATGCCATAAAGCTTGACTGGCGCAGCTAATGCTCCCGTTTTCTTTTCAAAATAAAGTCCTAGTGTATTGAGGCCAGCTACTTTTGATAGTGAACAGAAAACCAGAACCTTCTGCTTTTTTATTATATTTTTGAAACTTAATGTTTAAGTGCTTTGTAAAGCTTAAGGAGGGCCCATCGTTTGTAACTGTCTTATGAGTCTTGCTGAAGAGAAAATATGCCTTATTTACTATTATTCTTTTGTATTTATTATTTAGTTGAAACTTTGATATAAGAAAATATTAATTTGGAGCCTGTCTGTATGCCCATAGCCGTATGTGTATGCCGTATGCACGACAGAAAAACCTATATGTATCTTGGCTTTGTAAAATATCCATTATACTCTGTTGAATATTTGCCACATACATGGTTGGCTAATGTTAATGGTAGTACTGCGGATGTAAAACCTCACACAAGACGAGAGCCAACTAATCTGTTTTTAACACAAAAAGTATTCAGTTATTTCAATACTGCGTGCTGTAGCTATAATTGTGAAAGAGAAACCCTGACACGGAAGTCGGAATGCAACAAACAGCGAAAACTTACCTTACTTGACTTATCGTCAGCCTTCGTCTATGACGAGTAAACTAATGTTACTATTTTAGTAAAATGCGCTCCAGTTACGGTATTTAGATAACGTTAATATAGTCTGACCTTACAGGTGGAGATACACTTATACCTGTACTAAAAATATGATTAGGTTTCACGTCTTTGTTATTTGCTAGCTAACGTCAGCTCAGTTAGCTTAGCGCACGTTAGGTAGCCAGCTAGGTAAATAGGGGTTGACGTTAGCTAGTCATGCATTTTCCTTGACATTTAATTGTAACGTTAGTTGCTTTGTTGTCCGTTTCCAGCAGGGTCTGAAGAAGGTAACGTCAGGATGACGAATGATCTTGCTGGTGTGTGGGAGGTGGCACTGAGCGATGGAGTCCACAGGATAGAGTTTGAACATGGCACGACCACCGGTAAAAGGGTCATCTACGTTGATGGAAAGGTATGGATCATGCTCTTTAGGAATGTAGTATTTAATTATGACCCATTTTATGAAGGACAGCTTCTCATTACAAGGTCAGCTGTTAATGTTTTGATTTCACATCAAACTGCAGGAGATACTGAGACGGGACTGGATGTTCAAACTTGTGGGGAAGGAGGCATTCAATGTGGGCAAATCAGAGACCAAAGCAACCATCAACATTGATGCAGTCAGTGGTTTTGCCTATGAGTACACCTTAGAGATTAACGGGAAGAGCTTGAAGAAGTACATGGAGAACAGATCAAAGGTCACTAGCACCTGGGTTCTCAACTTGGACGGCACTGACTGCAGGGTGGTCCTGGGTGAGAGCCTTGCTTGTGTTTGTACATTATACACCCACTGTCCTCATCATCTAGTTATTATGTCATTGCTTATGATGATGATATACCTTACAGTATAGTATATGGGTTCATTTGTTGGTTCACTTTATCAATCAGGATAGAAATTGGATTGATATTTAGCAAAGTGTGACTTCTGCCCCTTCAGAACTACCCACTAACAATTATGTCAGAGCTAAAGTTAAGGTCTTTAACAGCTTTAAGCCCTAAACCATCTTCAGCCAACTCTGGCATCTTAGTTAATCCATTTTATATCCTCATAGTATCCTGCTTACAGTAGATTAGGATGCATGCCACCTGAAGTATGCACAACACAAAAGAAGTGATGTTCATTAGAATGCCATAAACACATGTTTTTCCTAGCTAGGTTTATGGAAGACCTGAGTGCACATATTTGGTGGGGGGTTTAGGGATTCTTCCTCAAAAAAAGTGACATTTTTCGATAAATAAAAAAAATCAATTTTTGCATCATTTTGTACCATTATTATTACCATATCTGCATCTAAATCATAAATACCTCTCAAAAAGCGTAAAGATAAAACTCGCTAAGGAAATCCACTGGGGACTATCGACAGTCATTAGATCCGAGAAAAGTCAATTATTTAGTTTTGAGGCTCACATTGATTTTACATTCATTCGACTTCCGTGATGCCCAAAACATGTTGGCAATAAGTGTCCATACATCTCAACAGTAAAGTCCCTGGTTGGTATCTGTTCCACTGAACAGATACCAACCAGGGCATTGTTCTCTTTCCTGGAACACCAGCTGATGATCACATGAACTCATTCATTCTCAACATTCTGACAGCATTAGAAACAAATCGCTAACATGGCTGTACACACCCTGGGACTCGTTTAGCAACTTTTAACTGGTAGTCACATCAAATGCTTTTTATTGCCTAACAGTGGTGGTATGTTTCATTCAGTGTCTATTTAAGTCCTTTGTCTTATCTTAAACAGTTATTTGTATATATTTGTTTCTGTAATTATTTTTTCATATTCATGTTTAATACTGTATGTTTATGTATCCATCACCAAAGCAAATTCTCCCGTAAGTGTAACTTACTGTGACAATAAACCTTTTTCTGATTCTAATTGTGATTTCAGAGAAAGACACCATGGACGTTTGGTGTAATGGACAAAACATTGAGACTGCAGTAAGTACAACAACAGTACCTGCTACTGATTTGTAATGCAATAAAAGATCCACCAGTGAATTTAAAACATCCTATTTTAATTGTGGTGTCAATGGAAATCCAAATCAACAGTTGAGAATGCATGTCTCCTGAAGACAGAAACCCTAGCACGATAAACATTACTTCTATGGGTAGAAAGCCTCAAACATCTTGGGGTTCTACAGACGTCTGCATACACAGCAGCTCCAGAGCCGACAATGTGGAACTGACTGATTGCTTTTCTTTGGCCACACTTTGTCTGATTTGCACCTGCAGGGGGAGTTTGTGGATGACGGCACAGAAACCCACTTCACACTTGGAGACCACAACTGCTGCGTGAAGGCTGTGAGCAGCGGGACGAGACGAGACGGGATCATTCACACGCTGCTCGTGGATGGCACAGAGATAGCTGAATGCACAGAGTGACTGTATGTGCGTTTACATTTGTATGAAAGCAGTGATGTGGTTCATACGTGTGACTTTGTATCTATGTGAAATAGAGGCAGAGTGTAGAGTAGAGTTGGAGTCAGGGACCAATTGACAGAAATATGCGCTCCTATATTTTGGTGGCCATATATTGGTCCTGTAAGGGTTGTTCTATAATTAATATAGTATAGCAAGGGTTGAAGACAGGACCTGGAGTCTGGGCAGTTTCACAAAAGATGTTGCAGCTAGACATTTCAGCCTCAAAAAGGGATTTACAGTTTTAAAATGCAACTTCACACTGAAAAACTTTGAGTTGTAAACTGGTACTGTAGATTGATATAAATGCTATCAATTTGAGTAATGTTATCAGCATTAGAGGCCAGATGTGTCATATTTATTTGACTCAGTCTGGCTCGGTTTACTTTGTGGTTGTTGACATTTTGCAGCTGGTGTTCAGTTAGGTCATAGTGGATAGGACTGACATTGTCTTGATTCCGAGATGTACTGCACCCGTTGTCATTTTGGAGAAAGCAACCACCCCCTTTACAGATAAGCAGTAAACCCCAGACACTACCTAATCTCCCTGCTCTTTAGGCTCGCTTTCTTGTATTTTTCAATATTGCACAGCAGGAGGATTGGCAGGCCACAAGATTCTTCCTTCCATTCTCAGAAGTGATCACTGGTCAGTCCCATGTTGATCTTTCTGTAATGGCTCCAGCCAGTTGGTATTACAGTAGTATGTAATTAGCTTTTGGGAGACTGCTGAAGATGTGTCAAACATTCTAGGGTACACTGTATACAATTGAAACACTGAAGTTTCATAGACAATCATTAGGTAGTGACATTATTGCCAGTAATAAATCATATAGGCAGCTGAAGCAAGTCACTGATATCCAGACCTATTTTGGAGACTCTGTCATTCTCAGAGATGTGTGGAATTCTGTTATGCTGTCAAATTATTAGTCTCTTTTTTATGTAAAGGCCAGATGTTGTGGTGATACTGAATTTAAGCTAAACATTTTTTACAGTCATGGTCAGAAATTAAAAGTTGAAAATGTTTCCAATGTATCTCAAATAATTTTATTTTGAGAAAAGAGGCATTTACTTATAGAGCAATCATAAAATACAGTGAAAACACAAAACCATAATCAAGTTTGAACAAAAGATTGAACTCAAAAGTCCACCAAGGTCTCCATGACAACTGTGGAAGTTGTCAACTGATGACTGCTTAATGCAGCTAAAGGCTAAGGTTATTTTATTATATTTGTTTATTTAGTATTAAAAGGCATGTCATGTTTCCATATTATTCAAGTCGTGTTGTGACTTCATTAGATGTCAGTTGCTAAATTCTTTCAACAAAAAAAACAAATTCATTGATATTTGTTTAACATTCTTTAATTTTGATATCAGCATCAGACAACCAGCTGCCCCAATGACCTTCATCACAATTTCCATGTTGACTTTGATAGTTTTATGAACAATTAACAATTATTTTACAATCAGGTTCTTGTAGCCAAAGCTTTCCATGTTTGCCCGTTATATGAAGGGTTGTATTAGTTGTCCTCTTAACAAAATAAAATCATTTTTATGTCTAACTCTGTATACAATGTTTGCATATATGGTATCATGTGGTGCCACTAAAAAGTGCTCATCCAGTAGCAAAAGTATGCTATTGTTGCTATAAATTTAATCTAGTCACCCAAAAAGAAACAAACAAGTAATGAAAAAAGATAAGATACCGATGCTCAAAACGAATGACATCTTAGTCGAGCTGAATATAAGCTAATATTGAAGTTATGGCCTCCATTATATGATTTTAAGAAGTAATGCAAAATTGTTATTCTAATAGCAAATACATGAATCAAGAATGTACATCAGCTTGTTTTCAGAAGAATCTTAACTTCCTATTGTCCAGTTTCCTCTAGTACGGTTAACATTGCTACACTTGTATTTGTTCCAAATAACACGATAAACCCAGAGGAAACAGGGAAGAAATCACTCTTCAGACTATCTTACAGGTGATAATGTATGTGGGTAGAGCTTGATAACCGCTAAATATGACCGAGATATCAGGTCCTCCACTCACACTGTCGTGCAGGACTAGTGGATCTGTCCCCACAGCAGGTGGCAGAATGAGCCCAGGTTTACCAGGGGTGGAGATTCCTGTCAGCACCTCAGCCTCCACAAAGTACAGATACTCCTCCTTTTGCTCCTTCCACACTTCCATGGCCTTCTCCACTGTGCCGGCAAAGTAAATGCCCTCTCCATATGCTGGCTCTATATTGAGAGGAAGATACAAAAAATACATATAAAAAAGCTGTATTGTTTTTGCTATTTTTCCTTTTCTAACAATGTTCTCTATCTGTAAGTCTCATTCTAATTTAAAAAACCCTAAAAAATGATCATTTAACAGAAATAATTTGTTTGCACTATCAAATGCTATTCCTAGGAAGTCGCATTCTCATACCATTGGGTGGTGCGTACTCTGCATGGAATCCAATGTGGCTAACCAGCCCACAGAACTGTGCAGGTATGCATTGAAACATTTTTTGTGTGGTGGAGCAGTGGAGCTGGTTTTTCTTGAGGTCAAAGAGCACTTTCAGTGTAGGGTTCTCCACTTTGTCCACCTAAAAATAAAATATTTCATTGGTCACACATTGATTTTAAAATAAGACACTTGTAGATAATTACAATTAACAGTATTTAAAGTTAGTACAAAGACTTTGAAGCTGCCTGTGTAGCATGATTAAGTCAAATACCTGAAACCATATGGCGGCATTAACAACCTAATTGTGACATGTACTAAATGACAACGCTTCATAGTTTCCCACAACACCACCAAGCATGTTGTATTTACATATACTGTACCTTCAATATATGCAGCCACCGATACTTTTTGAATGCAGATAATCTCTCTGAGAACTCTGGGCTTGAGCGGGCAACTGTCTTTCTTTCAAAGGACACATCTTTGGTTGACACAGCACAAAGCATGGCATTTTCTTCTTCTGTGACAAACTCCTTCTGGATGCTGCACAGCATGGCCTCCACCTGCAGCCCAGCGACTACGACATCTTCAGTTGAATTCCCCTTTACAGTTATGCCAGCACGACCGTTCTCAAAGGACTCCTCAATGGAAACCCCAACTTTGATTAGACGGGATAGTTGCAGATGTTCTTTCTCGCCAAAGTGCTGGATGAAGTTGTTGCGGATAACAACGGTCTCAAAGGTTCGGAAGAGAAGGCCATTGAGCCATCGCTCAGCCTCACGTGTTGTTTCATCAGAGGGGCCGATCAGGCTGATCTGTTGAGGGAGAGCTCTTTTGCCACGGAAGTCATCTCTGGACTTAAATGCTGGCTGGGAAGACATTACGTCCACTGCTGCAATTACAAATCCTTATTTTGTTTAATCATTTCCGCAATAGGTTTGGTCAAACATGCATTTCCACTATGCTGGTCCTTTTAACAATAACTATCCTATATTAGCTGTACTGGTTTCTATAGCAACCTTTGCAATAAAGAGAACTCATATGTTGACATAGATGTCACTACAAGGACAATGTAGATTTAGTTTGTTTCTTAAATCAAAAACAGTGTTCTGTACTGCTATGCTTCAAATTGTACAGGGCGTTCCATAAGCATTTGCATCAAAAAACACGTGTACATGAGTGAGAACTCAGTTATTGTGTTACCGTGTGTAAAGTCTGGATGAGATGCTTTTTGCTGGAGATATCCCATTTGTTCGTCAAAAGCCTAAAAACAGTAGGTCATTAATACATATAAATGTATTTATCCATTTTGTTTGAGACACATTCCCGAAATATATATTGCATTTCAGTATTGGCACCTGAACTTGTGTGACCGGATCAACCCGGTCAACAGTTCTCAGCAGGTGCAGGGAGTGTCTTACACCACAGTAAAAACAAACACTTTCCACCTAACACATATTACAATGATATTTAAACTAAAACATTACAGATTTCACATTTAAGGTAATATAATATCGTGAAAGTATTTTTGCAATACAACCTTAAATGTGTCGTTGTCAGAAGGAAATATGACAAAGTGAACTTCCATCTTCTCTGAAAACATTTGGGCGAAGCCGGCCACTGCATCCGACATGATCTGGGCAACTTCTTTTTTACCGAACCCGAGGGCTCCGGTGCCGATGGCAGGAAAGGAGATGGACTTGTGCTTAGCTGCAGCTGCCAACCATAAGCAGTCCAATACTGATTTGTAAAGAGTCTGTAAGAAATGAATCAGTGGACAGACAAATTCAAGCTGCTGAACACTTTGTATATAGTAAGATAGTTATGATTCTTAACAGCCTTTTAGTACTATTTTCCATAATCATCTGCGCCCTTTAATGACACTTGAAATTTGTCCACTTTTAATCAAGACAAATCTGAACAAATTCACTAGGAGATAGAATATGTTTTTGAGATGTAACATATTTCATTTATTTACAGTTTAGGATATATCAGACTATGAACATAACTATCAGTTCACTTAAAAGCTCCATAACAGTTACACTTGTACTGTACCTGCTGCGCTGCGTTTTCCAATTTTGTAGGGCAACAAGTGTGATACACCTCTTTACAGAACAGATTGTAGGGTTTTGTGGTGATGATATATTGTTGCCGAGGGGCATTCATAATTTCTTTTTGCATTCCATTACCAGCTTTCTGCAATAAAGCTTTGGAGATTTGACCACTGCTCAAGTTTCGATCTGATGATGTAGTGTTTACAATGACATCTGTCTGAAAAATAAATTTAAAAAAACATAGTTGGTACATGAAAATGCAAAACATGCAGATTGTGATAGGTACATACTGTGACTTTAATATTTTTCCTTTCCTCAAACAATGGAGAAGCCAATAAGATACAGTAACTGCATGCTGACCAGTGGGTTCAATGCAGTTACTGTTGTTGCTTAGTGCATGTTTGTGAATAAAAGAGTAGTAAAAGCGTATTAGTAAATATTCCTGAAAATGTGAAAAAATAAATAGAAGTATTTGTTTACACAATCAGCCCTATTGTACAGTATAAAATAGGTAAATAATTTACAAATTAACAAAGAAACATTACAGATTCTTACCCGCTGTTCCTCAATTTTGCCCCTTTTCAGTGTCAGGTGGACATTTCCTAACTGGACAGTCAGTGTCGAGGTTTTGGCATCACCTCTGGTTCTGCTGTTGGTTAATATCTGAAGGCAGGCCCTCTCCATTTCTTTGACCGTAGGCTCGTCATGGTTTACAAGGAAGATATCTTTAGGAAGATGTGTTGAAGAGCGAGATCCTTCATAGTAGTCTTTCACAGTTTTCACTATGGTGTTTGCACAGTCTGGCAGGGGGTAGTTGAACAAACCGGAGCTTATAGCTGGAATAGCCACAGACTGCAGACGATTTTCCTTAACTCTCTCAAGAATGCTCTTGATGGCCCTCACCAACAGCTGTTCAGCCCTCGAAACATCTGACTTAGTGTGATATACTGGTAGACATGGGCCCACAGCATGGATTATATTCTTGCATGGTAGGGACCCAGCCTCAAGGACAATTGCATCTCCTGTTTTCAACCAACCGTACTTGCTAATGTAATCGGTACTGTCTTTTTGGATTTGTCCACCCCCAGCAGTGGACAGAGCTAGAGCAAGGCCACCATAATGCTGAAGCTGGTCATTAGCAGCATTCACAACAGCATCCACCGGGAAACTGGTGAGATCGGCCTTCAACACAGACACCTGAACACCTCCACGTAGCGTCACAGTAAACCTTTTCTCTGGGGCGAGGGGTGGCCCTCTCTGCTGCACAGTGCTCGGACCTTTTTCAAAATCCACACCATCAAAGGTGGCCACACATCCAAATTTGCTTTGAAGGACGTCACTCAGAGCAGATCCACATCGTCTCACAATGTTGACCGAAGGTCCATTTAGAGGAATATCTAATTTACTGTCCATGGTTCCTAAACAGAGCTATTGAAAAACACTGTGAGTAAATCTTAAAATGACACCAGTATGTGGTTGATATATTTGATACATCACTTTTAATGTGAATCAAGACAAAAAAAGACAACTCAATGATTGATAATGTCTTTACATGCTCAATAAATACATTCAGCTGAATATGTAAGAAAGAACTGGTGGAAGAGAAATGATGTCAGTGTCTTTAAAATGTTCCAACAGTAACAGTAACAGCAGGTGCGGCACAAAATAGGATTACCAGTCAAACTGGAAGAGCAGCATAGATTTTATTTAATAAAATCTGCATAAATGATTTGATTATTGGTTATTATGCACCACACCATAGCTCTTTTAATTAATTGTATCATTCCATAGGTAAAAACTCTCCCCTATACACTAAGTGTGTAGTAGGGTTACACGATATTGACAAAATGTGATATTGCGATATTGATTATGAATGTTGCAATATCAATATTTGATATTTTTTAAACATGTAAAATTACACAAGTTACGGGAAAACGCATTAAAATAGATTTAACAAATTAAACAAGTTTTCTTACAACACAAGGTTTATTTCAACTAACTGTCATAATATAAAAAGAACGGGACACAACTTTTCTGGACCCGCGCGCTGACCTGCACAAACATTAGGGGGGGGGGGGGGGGGTGTCACCAGACGCCTCAAGATACCATATCATCCTGAATGTTATGCCACGATACCATATTATTGCGATTTTAAACATATTGCAATTTTATGAGATATTTAGCAATTTCTAACCTTTTTTCCAACTTCTAATTTTTCCCAATTTCAAATGATGTCCACAAAAGGAAACTTTGTCAACATCTGTTTCATCTAAAAAGATACATTTCTCTGTTTGTTCATATCACTTCAGTTTTATTGCTGCAAAATGGCATTGTCAAGCAGACAAAGAAAAAGATAGATAGATACTTGGCGTCTGTGTATCGATACAGTATTGCCTCTGAAAATACTGCGGTGTATTTTTTTCCCCCACTAACATGTGCACTAAATGGCACGGTCACTAGCCAATGAAACATGATGATTACAGCGTTTCAAGAGGACTCTAAATCAAACACAACTAAGCCACACAGCCAATGGAAGGGACGCAGCGCTCCACAAACCCCTAGTGTGTAGTTTATATTAGACCGGCTGGGAATCACATCTTCATTTGCTGATGAAGCTGTGCTAGCTGTTGCCCCAGTACCAGGAACCCACCAATGCAAAGTGAACTGTATCATAGTTTTGTGGACGTATATGTGATAATTTGAATATTTAATACACAACTTAATTCCCTGATATTGACAGTGTTATCAGGTCTGAAATATTTTACTATGAATTGGAATGGAGACTCCACAGTGAAGGTCTGCAGACACACACTCTTGAAGAGCACTGTTGATGTGGAAAATAATTTACCAAGACGCAGATATAAGCCAGACCGTGAGTGCTGTTTTCCTGTCCCTCCAGTAGAGGGAGACAGTGACAGTAACCAAGGTTATCCCACTTATTACTCAGCTGTCTCAAAAAGACAAGAGCAAAAAGGTGTTCCCATGAACAGAATAGAAAAGAATAGAATACGCACTAACAGGCTTTTTATACTGCTTGGCAATTAGTATACAAGAAAGATAGCGTTTTATTGTTTTTGTAAAATGTAAAATTTGTAAACTAGAAAGAGAAAACAAAACATTTGCCCAAAATACTGTTTTCTGATGTCCTGTATTGTCTCACTTGAGTTGCTCTCATTGCACTGCACTTAAAAATCTAGTTTGCTTTGCATTATATTGACATCAAGTTCTTATTTTTTACAGCCTATATGAACACCGCGCTACAAAAAGGTGCAAAAGACACATACTTTTATGTATTCGTCTCACCGTTTAAACATTTTTATGACTTTTCAAAATAGTTTAGACAAAGAGGTTAGAATACTACATACTGTAACCTTTTTTGGTTTAGATACGTATAATAAACCGCCATTTTTTTTTGTATATCAGCGCGAGCGGGCGAGCTGATTCGGTGTTGACGAAACAACAAAACAAACTGCTTTGTGCTAGCGTTAGCTAGGTTTAAGTCCACACTTTAAATGCAACGTGTATTTGTACACTTATATTAATTTCAACAAATTTAAAAGACCAACGGAAGTGTTGCTGTGATATTAAGATACTCACCCACCACGCTGGAAAGTACCGAGGAAATGCAGAAAGCGAAACCGTACAGGGTGCGGTGTTAAGATGTTAAGGTGCTGATTTAATTTGACGGGTTGTTTTCAATCAATAATAGGCTACCTGTGTCCTGTCTTTAGCTGCAGTACATTCTATGTCAACACTTCATGGCAACCCTCGACGACAATGTCAAAAACACAAGTTACCGTTTCATTTCCTAAGAAACAAAACTGAAAGTAAAGCAGGACAGAGGTTGTTGGACCAGCGACGATGGCAGACGCATATTCGTATGCTCTGCTCGTGCGGCTCGAAGAAAACAACATACCAAGACTAAAAAACAAATTAGTCAAATATTTTCAAAGTAAGAAATCTAACGGTGGCGACTGTGAAGTTGAGTATGAAAATGGCAGCAGCACAGCGGTGTTGCGCTTCCGCAGAGAGGAGGGTAAGTTTGACCTGATAAACTAGACCGTAGCTTAATTACCTTTACTTTGTCTAAAACGTAGTTTAGATACTACTATTATACATCGATTTCTTTACTGAGAGTGGTTGAATGTTTTTTTTCCACAGACCAGCGAAATGTTTTGGGGAAAGAGGAACATCAGATTAGTTTGGATAAAGGCGTGTTAAAGTTGACAGTTCATTTACCTACCGATGAGACAACAACAACGCAGGTCAGTGTACAAAAAAGGTGTTTTAGGCCCCACCTGAGCAGACTATGTTGTCATTTGGGTGTTAAAAGAGCCTCCATGGGAAAGGGAGGTCACGAAGCAAGTTAAATCTGCCATCGTTTCCTATAACATTCAGTTCCTGTTCTCAAATTAATAAGCAATGATATATCATTCCTGACCATAGACTGTGTATTAACAGTCTATGTTCCTGTCAGGAGCGATCATTCCCTTCCCTGAATCTGATCAGGGGCTGTTATAAGTGGGAGGCAGGCAGTAAAAGAGAATATTTCCTTGTACGGCTTCCATTTCACTGTAGTCATGTGATTAATCATACACTTCAGATGGTGACACATTCTGAGATTTATAATGTTATCAGTTCTTGCTGTTTGGGTGTCTTAGAGGTCCAAACCAGAAGCACAAGCAACTTGTGAAGGATTTTAACTCCCTGACAAAAAAAAACTCATTCCTTTTCAAATCAGAGCTGACATTTAGGTCATTGTGCCATGGGAAACTGGTTGCATGAGATGCCATTTATACATTTAAAAAACGGGATTAATTTTTATACCTTTCCAATCCTATACAGGAATCTCCATCCGACCGACTTAACAAGACATGTAAGTACTCTTTAACACAAATGTGTCTTACTCTGTAACAGTGAGTATTCTTAGATCAGATTAAACATCAATATTGATTTATTTTTGATATGCGATTGTTTCTTGAACAGATTCACAAAACATACATCCACATCTTCTCATGTAGTAGCCTATGTGATTATTGGTATTTATGGTAGTTTTAATACTAAAATACAGCAGTCAGTTTTTTCCATAGGTAAGATATAGTCTACTA
>JAQOOF010000328.1:0-34513 GCA_029931835.1 Etheostoma nigrum
CTGGTTATCTACACCTGGCTGGACATAGCTCCACCTGTTCATCCTGGTTATCTACACCTGGCTGGACATAGCTCCACCTGTTCATCCTGGTTATCTACACCTGGCTGGACATAGCTCCACCTGTTCATCCTGGTTATCTACACCTGGCTGGACATAGCTCCACCTGTTCATCCTGGTTATCTACACCTGGCTGGACATAGCTCCACCTGTTCATCCTGGTTATCTACACCTGGCTGGACATAGCTCCACCTGTTCATCCTGGTTATCTACACCTGGCTGGACATAGCTCCACCTGTTCATCCTGGTTATCTACACCTGGCTGGACATAGCTCCACCTGTTCATCCTGGTTATCTACACCTGGCTGGACATAGCTCCACCTGTTCATCCTGGTTATCTCCACCTGGCTGGACATAGCTCCACCTGTTCATCCTGGTTATCTACACCTGGCTGGACATAGCTCCACCTGTTCATCCTGGTTATCTACACCTGGCTGGACATAGCTCCACCTGTTCATCCTGGTTATCTCCACCTGGCTGGACATAGCTCCACCTGTTCATCCTGGTTATCTACACCGATGAAGCAGATCACACTAAGTCAAGCTGCGCTTTTTCACTTATCCTGGATCTCTTTATTCTACTTTCGTGCAACAGGCCCCAGGAATGTACGGTGGCTCTGAAGAGCAAATCACAACAGCAAATAGGAAAACACGACATCGTTATAGTCATGTTTTCAAAATAGGCGCTTTTCTGTGTTTTTCACCTCTCCTTCCTGTTATAAGACAGACAGTTCGTCTGTCCAATCAGGAGGGTCCGTCCTCTGCTAGATAGGCCCTACCTTTCAGGTAGAAGTTAATGCCGTTGTGTTTTCCTATTTGCTGTTGTGATTTTCACTTCAGGGCCACCGTAGAGATTCAGTTGGCATTAACAAAAACAGTTACATTTTACGAAGGTAAATTACCTTTAAAATCAAATCAAACTCTTTTCTTTCTCTCACAGGAACACACCAGAGTTAACCAATGCCTCAGACCATTTTAGCGTATCAAACATAAAAAAAGAAAATAATAATAATAATTGTGTGCACATCCCACCTTGTGGCAGGTGCAGGACAATTGAAAAATACTGAAGCAAAAATCAGATTTAATCAACTTTAATCAACCACCTTTATGCTACATACATTCCAGCTGAGTACTCATTGTTCCTAGTCAACTTTTGTAGCGATACAGGTAGCTGGAATTCAGTAACAATACCAAACGGGACCTTTTTGGGCAGTTTACTTTTCTTGACTAAATAATTTAATTAAATTGGAAAGATAAACCTAACCTATTTACATGTCATTTAATTAGACATTTCACACACCAAACTAAATAAAACCCTGACGTAGTCTCACTCCGTCTCATTTCACAATATGATGGTTAAACCTTCAATTATCCACAGCCCTGGAGTATGAAGTGGATTGTGTCTTTGTGTCTTCCTGCAGGGTGGACCATGGTGGACCACAGAGACTGAGACCTGGTCTGAGGAAGTGTGAGTGTGTTTTAAGTTTGCTCTAAGAGAACTCAGCTGTGTGTTACACTAGTTTAACCCCTTCCTGGTGCTGGAAGTATAATATGAGATGAGGTTACTTATTATGGTGAATTGGCTAAATCTCCCTTTACCAGTGAATGTTGTTATTATAGGCATAGGTAACTATAAAGAAATAATCAACAACCAATAACACGGTGCCTCCACTGTGGAACTACTTAACTCACTATGAGCTATATCGGTATTTCAAAAGTGAAAAACATGTAATGTCTGCAACACTGCTTTAAACTCCCATATTTAATGAAAGGTTTCCACCCTGCTGGGTTAGGCCTGAAGAAGACCAGCAGAGTCTAAAGCAGAGTTTAAAGCAGAGTTTAAAGCAGAGTTTAAAGCAGAGTTTAAATCAGAGTCTAAAGCAGAGTTTAAAGCAGAGTTTAAATCAGAGTCTAAATCAGAGTTTAAAGCAGAGTTTAAAGCAGAGTTTAAATCAGAGTTTAAAGCAGAGTCTAAAGCAGAGTTTAAAGCAGAGTCTAAAGCAGAGTTTAAAGCAGAGTCTAAAGCGGAGTTTAAAGCAGAGTTTAAAGCAGAGTTTAAAGCAGAGTCTAAAGCAGAGTCTAAAGCAGAGTTTAAAACGGAGTTTAAAGCGGAGTTTAAAGCAGAGTTTAAAGCAGAGTTTAAAGCAGAGTCTAAAGCAGAGTCTAAAGCAGAGTTTAAAGCAGAGTTTAAAGCAGAGTTTAAAGCAGAGTCTAAAGCAGAGTTTAAAGCAGAGTTTAAAGCAGAGTCTAAAGCAGAGTCTAAAGCAGAGTTTAAAACGGAGTTTAAATCAGAGTTTAAAGCAGAGTCTAAAGCAGAGTTTAAAGCAGAGTTTAAAGCAGAGTTTAAAGCAGAGTCTAAAGCAGAGTTTAAAGCGGAGTTTAAAGCAGAGTTTAAAGCAGAGTTTAAAGCAGAGTCTAAAGCAGAGTTTAAAGCAGAGTTTAAAGCAGAGTTTAAAGCAGAGTCTAAAGCAGAGTCTAAAGCAGAGTTTAAAGCAGAGTTTAAAGCAGAGTTTAAAGCAGAGTCTAAAGCGGAGTTTAAAGCGGAGTTTAAAGCAGAGTTTAAAGCAGAGTTTAAAGCAGAGTTTAAAGCAGAGTTTAAAGCAGAGTCTAAAGCAGAGTCTAAAGCAGAGTTTAAAGCAGAGTTTAAAGCAGAGTCTAAAGCAGAGTTTAAAGCAGAGTTTAAAGCAGAGTCTAAAGCAGAGTAGTTTAAAGCAGAGTTTAAAGCAGAGTTTAAAGCAGAGTTTAAAGCAGAGTCTAAAGCAGAGTCTAAAGCAGAGTTTAAAGCAGAGTTTAAAGCAGAGTTTAAAGCAGAGTCTAAAGCAGAGTTTAAAGCGGAGTTTAAAGCAGAGTTTAAAGCAGAGTCTAAAGCAGAGTTTAAAACAGAGTCTAAAGCAGAGTTTAAAGCAGAGTTTAAAGCAGAGTCTAAAGCAGAGTCTAAAGCAGAGTTTAAAGCAGAGTTTAAAGCAGAGTCTAAAGCAGAGTCTAAAGCAGAGTTTAAAGCAGAGTTTAAAGCAGAGTTTAAAGCAGAGTCTAAAGCAGAGTCTAAAGCAGAGTTTAAAGCAGAGTTTAAAGCAGAGTTTAAAGCAGAGTTTAAAGAAGAGTTTAAAGCAGAGTTTAAAGAAGAGTTTAAAGCAGAGTTTAAAGAAGAGTTTAAAGCAGAGTTTAAAGCAGAGTTTAAAGCAGAGTTTAAAGAAGAGTTTAAAGCAGAGTTTAAAGAAGAGTTTAAAGCAGAGTCTAAAGCAGAGTCTAAAGAAGAGTTTAAAGCAGAGTTTAAAGAAGAGTTTAAAGCAGAGTTTAAAGAAGAGTTTAAAGCAGAGTCTAAAGCAGAGTTTAAAGAAGAGTTTAAAGCAGAGTTTAAAGAAGAGTTTAAAGCAGAGTTTAAAGCAGAGTTTAAAACAGAGTTTAAAGCAGAGTTTAAAGAAGAGTTTAAAGCAGAGTCTAAAGCAGAGTTTAAAGCAGAGTTTAAAGCAGAGTTTAAAGCAGAGTTTAAATCAGAGTCTAAAGCAGAGTTTAAAGCAGAGTTTAAAGCAGAGTTTAAAGCAGAGTTTAAATCAGAGTCTAAAGCAGAGTTTAAAGCAGAGTCTAAAGCAGAGTTTAAAGCAGAGTTTAAAGCAGAGTTTAAAGCAGAGTTTAAAGCAGAGTTTAAAGCAGTGTTACGGACATTACATTTTTTTACAGACTGAAACGTCGAGCCCCCCCACAGCCACAGTCCTGGTCCTCCAGGGAAGTCCTGGTTCCTCCCGGTCCTCGGTGAAAGCTGCGGCTGGCGTTTCCAGCTGACTGTCCCTCACGGCGGCGCTAGCTTAAACAAGTCAACAGTTAACAGTTCTCACCTTCAAAGCTAGTGAACACACAAACACAGCTAACCTGCCTGAACTTACCTTAAAACTACAGGATAACTAGTTACCAAACTGAGAGTAGCACACGACTGTTAACTGCAAAAATAATACTTTATAAAAGTTTAAAGTCCATTAGTCTCCAGACCTCAGTCAGCTGGACATTAAACTTAGTTTTTCTCTCCTCTGCTGACGGCATGTTTCTCCCTCCAACGTGCTCTACATGTCCTCTCTGACTTCCTCCTTTCTTTTCTACTCCCCAACAAAGCCATCTGATTGGCTAGGAGTGGAGCTATACAGAGAATAATTAACTTAGATTACTCCACTGAAAAAACATTACACTTCCCTTCAAAACAAAGGATTATGGGAAAAATGCTTATTGTATTTACCCTGTTATGACCTGAAACCCCATGTATTAATGTAGTTAACTGTATAAAATACTTTATTTATATTTATTTAACAGTATGTGTGGAGGTCCCTACACTTGATTTTTAGATTTTCTTGCCTGAAGTATGAAGATATATTTTCTTCCTTTTTCTGGAAAGATGTTAGGATTTAATTAATTAATTTAAAATCCACAAACAGAACAAACTGAACACGTTGATCCAACAGAACTAATAAATACATAAATACATGAATCAACAGTCGAGCCAACAGAAAGCTAACTTTGGTTCTTTATTTTTTATTCACACATAAGTTGTGTTCAAGTAACCTTCAGTTTTCTTCTCTGGATGTTTTTAATAAATAAGCGTTGAAAAAACTCACAGTCCATGAACACAACACGGCATAATTAATGTCCCAAAGATGTTTAAAAGGTGAATAAAGTGAGTTGAGGTAGATTTATCTTCCAGTTCCTCCCTGATGGGAGACCTGGTATCAGATATACGACACAGACACAAACATACCATAAATCCTCATTTTTCATCCATAAACTGGTATTTCTATAACTGAACATCAGCTAATAGCAGTTTTAGAAAGCAGATGGTTCAGAGCTGCTTTGTGCTGCAGTAGAAGAAGATGGGACAGTTTTATTAGTGAGACTTTATTCAGTTGATGTTTCTAGATTTGGATCATCAGCTGTCCTCATCGGGTCAACACGAGGACAAGAAGCTGGACATTGTTGACATGTTGACTCTCATGTTCAGGAACTCTTCATGTTGGTAGAACTGGATTGTTAAACATCACTCACAGCTGAATATGAAATCAACGTTTGAAGGGTTTTCTTTCAGTTATTGTCAGTAAAGTTGTTAATAAATGATCAGATGATAACCTGCAGCTGTATTGTGTCTTGTTCTCTCCATCAGATGTCTGTGAACTGGAACTGGACACAAACACAGTAAACAGATACCTCAAACTGTCTGACAACAACAGGAAGGTGACAGGTGTGGAGGAGGATCAGTCATATCCTGATCATCCAGACAGATTTGACTACTGGGGTCAGCTGCTGTGTAGAGATGGTCTGACTGGTCGCTGTTACTGGGAGGTCGAGAGGAGAGGAGGGGTTAATATATCAGTGAGTTACAGAGGAATCAGAAGGAAAGGATACAGTGAGAGACTGTGTGTTTGGAAGTAATGATCATTCCTGGAGTCTGGTCTGCTCTGATGAACATGGTTACTCTGTCTGGCACAATAACAGAAGAACATTCCTCACTTCCTGCTCTGTCTCTAACAGAGTAGCAGTGTATGTGGACGTTCCTGCTGGCTCTCTGTCCTTCTACACAGTCTCCTCTGACTCACTGATCCACCTCCACACCTTCAACACCACATTCACTCAGCCTCTCTATCCTGGGTTTTGGGTCTGGTCTGGTTCCTCAGTGTCTCTGTGTCCTCTGCAGGACTGAGAGTCTCTCCTGTGGACAGAAACACTGACTGAAGACCAGCTGCTGAAATCAAAGTTCAGTCTGTTCACCATCACACACACTCTGCACTGTGAAGCAGATCTGAGACTCAGACACAGAAACATTCATCTGATTTCATCTCTGGTTATCAACATTTGAACTGTTTGACTAAAACACTTCATGATATGTCACATCTCAAAAATAATCAACTGTTATTGGTCACTATTATGTCCTTTATATTTTAAATCATATTGTAATATATTTAAAATGTGGAAAACAAATGTTTCTATAAACAATCATCATATAGTCTAATGTTTCTAAATGCTTTTAATAAAATCTCTACGTTTCATCATTTGTTCATTTGATCATATCATGGTTTCATTCATCAGTTATCTCTCTTTACTGATGCAGAAAATGAAGTGTTTGATGTTCAATACCCCCCCCCCCCCCATAAAATGTTGAACCTAAAGTTCCCCCATGTTGCATTCAACATGATCAGTACTCATCCTGAGGTGGATCTCATGTTATTTTTCCTCACAGAGTCCTAATGAGGACTTCCCATGAGTGTTTTAATAATGTTCCTAACACTTGATCCATATCAAGTGTTAGGAACATTAGGGGGGGGGGATGAAAACACAAACTCTCAAAACCAAACTGCAGATCCGCTCACTGACAGTCATGAAGTCGTTTCCTGTATATCGGTAGTTTAATGTAAAAGAAATACAGACACTTTATGATCCATTTGTGTGTGAAAGGGCCGCACACACCTGGTAAACACAGACTGTGGTGTTAGTCGGCGTGTAGAGCAGATAGTTAAGTTCTGGCTGTAATGGGCCTGTGTGAGGTTAACTCAGCTGCAAACGCAGTAATAGATCTCTGTCTTTGGTTGGTCTGGAGTCCGGTCAGGTCTACCCAGCAGCACTGAAGCCCGGGATGGGATAGGAGCTCCACCCCTCTAATACGCACCACCACGCTGCTCTCTGGCCGCTGTCTCCAGTTTGGTGATTCTGGTGAAGCGTAGTGTTGGACATCAGCTCCTCTTACGTTACGCGTGCAATGGAGCCGGCCAGCAGAGTTAAAACACTTCTATTGGAGGAATATAATATATGGTCTGTTGGTGAAGCACCACTAATCACTTTAAGGGGGGGGGGCACATTTAGTCCCCACCGGGCCTAAAATAATTCAGCTGAGTCAGGGACATGTAGACCAGACGGGGTAATCCCATAGACCGTTAATATTAATAATAGCATCAATATATATACAGTCTATGGGTAATCCCACGCATCCCCTTTATTTCTTTCAGCTAGAATATAAAGTGCAGCTTCCAGCATGAAGCGTATCCCACAATCCACTGCAACATGAGGTCACACAGGTGGGACGCCGCCTGTGCTCCAGAGACCCGTCGACACATGTGAGTAGATATTAAATTAATTTCTGCTGCAGTCAGGAGAAAGATGCTTTTATTGTTTTAATTTGGAGATATTGTTCTCACCCAAGAGGGAGGGAGCGGTGCATGTAAAGGTAAATGTCAAACAAAAACAAGCAGTGTAGAAATATATTAAGGTAGTAAATATTAACAGCTAAATGTACTTAAAGTATCAAAGTAATATGTGACACGGAGGCCACTTGGAGAGATACCTGCTGCTGTACAAGTTGCTGATCTTTAGCTCATTAGATGGTCAGTTAGCACCATCTAGTGGACAGATAGTAGACCTCCATCATCTGATGGGGGACTTCTCTCACACTGACTGGCTCTGGGAACAGGTTGGACTGGTTCTGACGTCTCTCTGACTCTGAAGTTATGAACTGTGACGGCGTCTTCACATCAAATGCACATCGACTTCAGGACTGACGAGGGACAACGAGCAGCTTCTTCTCTCCCAGTGTCTCCTGGACACATGAAGGAGGGACGTGTCTGGAAACTGACCTGAAGAGACTTCAGCAGGTGAGAATCTGACCAGAGGAGTCTGGAAATGTTTGATGAACAGAATCACTTTGATTCAATCTGTTTGACTGGACAGAAGAACAGTTTCTTCCTGGGTTGTTCTTCAGATGTGTATCGATAGACTATGATCCAGATGAGTGTCCATCTGAGTTAAAGGAGAGTGGTTTGAGAATGATTAGCATGTATTACTGTTGGTAGTTCTCAGGTCACAACAACAGCACGACGTTATCTGAGTTCACATCAGTGGAAAAACAGGGAGTGTCCAAACTGGTCGGACCGCTCTGATCCACTTGGCCGTGGGACACTTGATCCAACACCCAGTAGTACTTTGACACTGAGTTGGTTGTACTTTTACTGCAGTACAGAATGACCATAAGATCATTGTGTACTGCAGTAAAAGTACCGACATGATGAGATTGTCTCTGTGATGCGTTCAGGTGTAAGCTACATTTGAGTGTTTGGAGCAGTTTTATATGATGCTGCAGTGATTCTTTTCTTTATTGATCAACCTGCTGATTATTTCTTTGTGTTTTAGGAAGCACAGGTTCAGTTATTAGCTATTATCAATGGTATTTCATCAATATTAGTAAAGTTATGAAAATGTATATCTTCATCACTTTATCAAATTGAATAAATAATCAACGCATTTATTTATCTTTAGCAATACTGGTTCAATAAGTAATAATCCTTTTGTCATACTACTGTGTGTGTGTGTGTGTGTGTGTGTGTGTGTGTGTGTGTGTGTGTGTGTGTGTGTGTGTGAACATGCCTGACGTGAAACCACAAAAAAAAACAACAGGGAGTGTCCAAACAGCTCTGATCCACTTGGCCGTGGGACATTTGATCTAAAACCCAGTAGTACTTTGACACTGAGTTGTGTGTACTTTTACTGCAGTACAGAGTTCCTGTATGATCATTCTGGACTGCAGTAAAAGTACCAACACATGACTTTGTTAGTACGAGTTAAAGTTCTGCCTCGAAATTGTTACTTTGGTAAAATGAGAAAAAAGTTTGTGTGTGTGTGTGTGTGTGTGTAAGAGAGGGTGTGTGTGTGTGTGTGTGTGTGTGTGTAAGAGAGGGTGTGTGTGTCATCAGTATCAGTGAAAAATGTAATGCATGTCAGAACTGGTCGGACCCTTGGTGCTACATTTAATGTGTAATACATGTTCAGTCTTGTTCCTGAGTAGGCGTGATGCCTCACTGAAGGCCGTTAGCATGTCTGTACTCGGTAAATAACTGGTGTTAGCCTGCAACCCGTCAGTCTTGTTCCTGAGTGAGTGAACATTTGCGAGGATGATGGAGCGGGATGCGCTGCAGTTTCTGACGTTTTAATCTCGTACGGACGCCTCCTCTTTTCCCTCATCTCCTCATTCTAGCAGAGTTTTTACAATCCCATCCATTAGACTTATGCTTAGCGATCTCTGCATTTACATCCTGAATAAGGAGCAGATCCAGATGCACGTCCACTCGGCCTGGACCGTCCCATTGCATCAGAAACTCTCCAGAATATCACCTTAGTGGGTGGCGTGGTTGAGGTTGGAGACTCAGTGTGTGATAGATCCACAGCACCCATAGCACCACTACGCAAAATACATCCACGACTGCTGACACAGACACACACAGGAAGTCTAGAAAGTATGTGGCAAAAACCTCCTCTTACCACAGAAAACACTCCCACACCTGCACACCTGCTGCTGGGGACGACATGAGCCGCCCCTGTCTGTGTGTCTCTTAAGGATGCAGCTATTCAATGTCTTAATGAATGAATATCATATTTATTAAGGGAACATTAAAGGAATGAATACGAGCACTGACCTGCACAACCAGACAACTGCTACAAAGTGTTATCTTCAACAAAACCCATTTAATAAACAATAATCCTGTTTTCATGCTCCACTACAAGTGTGTGTGAGTGAGTGTGTGTGTGTGTGTGTGTGTGTGTGTGTGTGTGTGTGTGTGTATGTGTGTGTGTATGTGTGTGTGTGTGTGTGTGTGTGTGTTAGAGAACGTGTGTGTGTGTGTGTGTGTGTGTGTGTGTTAGAGAACGTGTGTGTGTGTGTGTGTGTGTGTGTGTGTGTGTGTGTGTGTGTGTGTGTGTGTGTGTGTGTGTGTGTGTGTGTGTGTGTGTGTGTGTGTGTGTGTGTCTGTCATCAGTGTAAATGTATGAAGTGTCAGAACTGGTCAGACAGCTTGGTGCTACATTTAATGGAACTAAAACACAGACATGTCCAACACTGAGACAGACTTGGTTTGACTGAAAGCTGTTTACACAGTCCATGTGTCAACTGTCCCAGAGACTCCGAGTCCTTCCATGGACCTGCTCAGTGTGTCTGATGGAAAGAGCTGACTCACTGTTTTCTACAGCATCTGGGACATGTTAGAGAGGAATGAGAGACTAATGTGTCCTGTGATGAAAAGGTTGTCATAGTAACAGAGGTGATGTCTCCCAGCAGGTGTGGACTCTGCTATGAGTCAGTGTGAGGACAGAGAGGAGGGAGCCCCTCCCTCTAAAACCACTCTGTGGGGGGACCATGACAGCCAGACCAAAGCTCAGAGGTGAGATGATGATGGACTCTTCTCCATGTTAGAGCTCAGCACTCACATCACTCCTCCATCAGGATTCACACTCAATATCTAGTTAATAAGAACTTCTTACTGGAATACGCAACAAAGAGCCAACCACTGGTTATCTACTGAGATGAGACGCCATCTTTCATCAGATTACATTTTGGTGAATAGTAACTCATCCACGGTCTTTGTTTGTATCAGGATGCAGCAGCAGAAACCTGGACCTGGACCCAGCTGTGTGTCCATGAAGAGTGACCGGTCTATGGATAATTTTATTGAGTTTAAAGATGTACAAGGTGCTGCGGATGGAAGGTAATAATTTAAAAGGGAACTTTGTTATTACCTGACTCTCTCAGAGCTTCATAGTCGGGGTTTGGCGATGCCACATAATGTGGTTTTGATCTGATGCCCAGTGAGACCAGGACCAGGACCACCAGCCAGCTCTGAACTGCCAAACACCTTTCTTACCACGGCTGAAAGTCTGTTTTCAGGAACATGAGTTGATTCATTGCAAAAAAAAATGCATATGATCATAATTAATCTTTGGGCTTTGGGAGGATATCAAGTCCAAGTGAAATCACAAGTCATTGTTGTTAAGGTTTTGATTTAGTGAACTTGAGTCTAAAGTCATCAGACTCATGTCGAGTCAAAGTGACGTGAGCTTCTGCTTCAGAGTGCAGCACTAAGAGAAGTTACATGTTCACAACATGGTCTACTCTGAGACAGATCCATCTATAATATTCATCCTGACGCTCAACTCTCAAAATAAGACTTATATATCATTATTGTTATAATAAAATATATATAAACAAGGCAAATTCATTAATGTAACTAGTTAAAAGTATTAACTTCAACTTCAACTTTTCATTAGTCTGCAGAAAAGACCTGAACCTGGACCTGGACCCAGCTGTGTGTCCATGAAGAGTGACTGGTCTATGGGTCGTTTTATTAACTTTAAAGATGGACAAGCTGTTGATGAAAGGTAATAATTTAAAACTTTGTTATTATCTGACTCTCTCAGAGCTTCATGGTCTAGGTTTGGCGATGCCACATAATGTGGTTTTGATCTGATACCCATTGATAACTAGACCAGGACCACCAGACAGATTATTGTCATTGGTTTAAAGAAATGCCAATAAACCAGATCAGAACCTTTTTTAGAAGTAATTGTAACAGATAGCAATAATAAAACTACAAAAGAAACCAAAACAACCCATCACTAAGTCATACAGTCCTGGGGTCTCATTTATAAAACTGTGTGTAGGATCCTTACTAAAAAACACATGTCACGATTTTGATTTTAAATTCCAGAATTTATCCAAATGTTTTCTCTCTACGTCCCCGCCTACATACACGACCAAAGAAAAAAACAAGAGACACAGTTTAGCTTACCGGTTGGTAGCATGCAGTGAAGGACACTGGGTAACATTTACTCATCAGAGTTGGAGATGACGGAGAAACAACAGAACTGTGGGAACATGTTTCCTTCCCTGTGAGTGAGAAATGGAAACAAATAACGGAGGTAAAACATATCGGCCCCGAACAAATCCTCAAACTAATGGTTCACTCAAGTGCACCTCTTTAAAAACTCTGAGAAACTGTTGTTGCTGTCCCTGTTAATAAAAGGTTCTTGAATTCTTGATTCATGAATGTCCGTACAGCAGAGATGGCAAAAGTACTGATTTAACTTCTTTACTCAAGTAAAAGTAACAAAGTACAGGCTTGGAAATGTATTTAAAGTATAAAAGTAAAAGTAGCGTTATGAATGACAAAGCTACCTGGACCAGACAGATGTTACTAGAGAGACGCTGAGAAACTACAGTGGACATGGAGAAAAGGCTCTTTATTCTTTATATGTCATTACCTACATTTTAAATGGCTGTCTGCCAATAGGTCTAAAACATATATAAAACATATATAAAACATATATAAAACATATATAAAACATATAGCTTATTGGGACTCCAGGTTAATAAGATTCTGACCGAGTAGTAAGATATAAATTCAAGTGTTATTTTGTGAGAAGTCTGTGTATGTTCCCATCTAATTAGATTCAATTTGGTATTGATGTTGCAAAAATAATAACTAACTCCAGTGAAATTATTTTAAATTTAGTGAGGACTAGATTAGGACCGGATCTAAAGCTGGTTCTGGTTTCCAACTCGGCCCCAGATTAAGGGTGGGAATCACCAGAGGCACCACGATACGATATTATCACGATACTTGGGTCACGATACGATATTATTGCGATTTTAAACATATTGCGATATTTTGCGATATATTGCAATTTATTAGCTTTTTTCCAACTTCATTATTTTGTCCCCAAAGGAAAACATTGTCAACATCTGTTCATCTCACATGAATTTTATTGCTGTAAAATGTGACTGTTAAGCTGACTAACAAACCAACACTTTCATTAATATGTTATAAATGTTGTATACACCTGGCAAACTGAACTGTTTGCATATAATTAAGGTGGACTAGACTGTAATACCAACAAGTATGCACTGCTGTGTTACTACAGGTAGATTTTAATTAAGGTGGACTAGACTGTAATAGAAACAGGTATGCACTGTTGTGCTACTACAGGTAGATTTTAATTAAGGCGGACTAGACTACAGGTATATTTTTCCAATGCAACTTCAGCCCTTCAGCCCCGAGGGAATTAGAAAGGCGATAACTTTTAAATCTAAAATAAAACATGTAGCCTTACATTAAAATAAAATGTTAAAATGAAAAATTGTACACAAAGCATGTACTCTTTAAGTTAACAAAATGTGCTACTGTTTGCTGACAACCTCGGTACTAACAAAAGTTCAAAAATATTTTGTGTGCGCAAAACACTTGACATGGAGGTGTCCAGCTAACTGAACGGCAGCGGCCATATTAGAAGCGTTGTCGGTGACAACCACCAGGTTGTAGTCTGCAATCCCTCAGTCTTCTGGGAGATAATGAGCTGTAACAGTCACAGAGGAATCCACTGCCCGTAACGTCCACGCATCACAAGTCAATGCAACACCTTCTGCTGTTTATAAACTCTCCTGAACTTTAAGCTAAACTTGTCTGTAGAGCTCGGGTACGGCTGTATCCGTGACAACGCGGCGCTACGGAGTTACGTACCTTGGTTCCAGTTTTTTAGCAAGTGACAAAATCCCTAATTTCCCACAACGTTGTATGGACTCAGGTCTCTGCACATGAAGCAGGCGATGGCTTGAGTTATTTTCTTCGCTCGCTCTGAATTTGGAGCTAGCTTTGTCGAGCTAAGTGTGTCCAGTGTTGGTGGGTTTTTCGGCGGAGCTGGTTTAGCATTAGCTTTACCGTCCTCGGCTAACGCTAACTCTAGATGCTGGCGTGTGAGATGAGCCCTCATGTTGGTGGTATTCTCTGAGTATTTTATTTGCATACGGCACTCCTTGCAAATCCCATATCTCATATCCATCTCAGTTGTCGCTTTCTTGTTTCAAACACTTGATTTAAACGCAGACGGTGCATTCTTGATTTCTTTCTCTGATGCTGCCATGTTTATTTTATCTACGTCCTCCTGCACGCTGACAGTCACCCCGCTGACCTCACCAGAAAACTAACAGCGCCATCTGGTGGACTGAATAAGCAATTGATTTGATTATTCTACTAACAAAAACTTAAATTCTCATGTGCAATTTAAATAATAAAAGATCAATACTTGGCGTTTGTGTATCGATACAGTATTGCCACGGGAAATATCGCGATACTATGCTGTATCGATTTTTTCCCCTACCCCTACCCAAGATGTGTCTGTTAGAATCCAGACGGAGACAACTCTCTGTTGATGCTTCATTACAATCAAACATCAGGATAAACATGGGGGGGGGGTAGCTCTGTGTTTTAGCAGTCGGAATAAATAACACTGTAAAGGCTACCATACACAATTTATAGGAATCATATATGTTAGTAAATAATAACAATAAATCCACTATTAATTACATTATCTTAATGAGCTAGGACTTTCAACAATCGCCATTATATCGAATCAACAGCCAGGTGTAACCAAGGTAACAGGTGACGAACACAAACAAGCTAACTTTTAAATGTGCCAGAACTACACCATTACCAACCATTATGTACCATTACAAGAACAGGCTTAAATGAACTGACAACATCAGTTCTATGATAGTTCTCAAAGTTATAGTTCTCAAAGACGCACACACACAATCTCAACTGAGTATCCTCCGGACAGATAGTCTCTTTTTCTTTTCTCTCATTTTTTTCTCCGTGTGGTGAGCGCGCTGTTCACAATCACACCTGATAGACGACCTTTAGTACAAAACTAAAGTAAAGAGCCAGTTTTGTGAAATGTAAAGAGTAGAAAGTACCGTTATTCGTGTTAAAATGTAAGGAGTAAAAGTAAAAAGTCGCCTAAAAAATAAATAGTAAAGTAAAGTAAAAATATCAGAAAAATCTACTTGATTACAGTAACGAAGTATTTGTACTTCGTTACTTCCCATCTCTGCCGTACAGTAATCCTGGATACGACATCCTCGATGCATTTGGCCAACGACAGCATCCATGTATGAGAGCCACAGCTGTCATCATCAGGACTGTGTACAGATCATTAAATGTTCTTAAACTTGATGTTTTCTCTACAGAGTTCACCAGGAGAGCTCAGAGGGCCTCGGTGGTCAGTCTGACCTGCAGCAGCAAACAGACCTGGACTCCATATTTATGGTGTGTACATATTAAAAGAATATTTTCATTATTATCTACAGATTAAATGATGAACTACCATTCAGATCCCAATAGTCTCCATGCTGCTCTTTCAAACCAGCAGGCCTTCAGACTGAGAGATGAATCACATGTTGAGTTCTTTAAACTAAATGTTGACTTTATCCTTCTGGTCCAGCTGCTGGAGGAGAACATCGTCACTTTTGTAAAGAACGAGCTGAAGAAGATTCAGAAGGTTCTATGTCCAGATTACCCAGAATGCTTTGAGAGTCAGAGGGAGGATGAGGAGGTTTTGGAGGGTGAGGATGAAGATCAGAGGAGGAGGAGCAGAGAAGCATTTCTGAAGATCACACTGCACTTCCTGAGGAGAATGAAGCAGGAGGAGCTGGCTGACCGTCTGCAGAGCAGTAAGAGGATTTTAACTCATTTAAAACTGGGACATTTACTAATGTCTGAAAAAATGCATTAAAATATATACTTATTATTTGAATGTTGAAATATGTTCTTTGACTTATTGGTTTTTCTTGTTGTGTGTTCATTCAGGAAGTCATTCTGGAGTTTGTCAGCGTAAACTCAAGACTAACCAGAAGATAAAGTTCCAGTGTGTGTTTGAGGGGATTGCTAAAGCAGGAAACCCAACCGTTCTGCATCAGATGTTCACAGAGATCTACATCATGGAGGGAGGGGCTGCAGGGGTCAATGAAGAACATGAGGTCAGACAGATTGAAACAGCATCCAGGAAACCAGACAGACCAGAAACAATAATCAGATGTGAAGACATCTTTAAAGCCCCACCTGGAAGAGATGAACCAATCAGAACCGTGATGACAAAGGGAGTGGCTGGCATCGGGAAAACAGTCTTAACACAGAAGTTCACTCTGGACTGGGCTGAAGGCAAAGCCAACCAGGACATCCAGTTTATATTCCCATTCACCTTCAGAGAGCTGAATGTGCTGAAAGAGAGAAAGTTCAGCTTGGTAGAACTTGTTGATTACTTCTTTAGTGAAACCAAAGAAGCAGGAATCTGCAGGTTTGAAGAGGTCCAGGTTGTCTTCATCTTTGACGGTCTGGATGAGTGTCGACTTCCTCTGGACTTCCTCAACACTGAGATCCTGACTGATGTTACAGAGTCCACCTCAGTGGGTGTGCTGCTGACAAACCTCATCAGGGGGAAACTGCTTCCATCTGCTCGCATCTGGATAACCACACGACCTGCAGCAGCCAATCAGATCCCTGCTGAGTATGTTGACATGGTGACAGAGGTCAGAGGATTCACTGACCCACAGAAGGAGGATTATTTCAGTAAGAGATACAGAGACAAGAAGCAGGCCAGCAAAATCATCTCCCACATCAAGACATCACGAAGCCTCCACATCATGTGCCACATCCCAGTCTTCTGCTGGATCACTGCTACAGTTCTGGAGAAGGTGTTGAAGACCAGAGGGGGAGGAGAGCTGCCCAAGACCCTGACTGAGATGTACATCCACTTCCTGGTGGTTCAGTCCAAACTGAACATTAAATATCATGAGAAATCTGAGATAGATCAACACTGGAGTCCAGAGACCAGGAAGATGATTGAGTCTCTGGGAAAACTGGCTTTTGAGCAGCTGCAGAAAGGCAACCTGATCTTCTATGAATCAGACCTGACAGAGTGTGGCATCGATATCAGAGCAGCGTCAGTGTACTCAGGAGTGTTCACACAGATCTTTAAAGAGGAAAGTGGACTGTACCAGGACAAGGTGTTCTGCTTCGTCCATCTGAGCGTTCAGGAGTTCCTGGCTGCTCTTCATGTCCATCTGACCTTCACCAACTCTGGAGTCAACCTGCTGGCAGAAGAAAAAACAACCTCCCGGTTAACTAAAGTCTTCACAAAAGCCCTTAAACTAAAACATCTCCATCAGATTGCTGTAGACAAGGCCTTACAGAGTCCAAATGGACACCTGGACTTGTTCCTCCGCTTCCTCCTGGGTCTGTCACTGCAGACCAATCAGAAACACCTTCAAGGTCTGATGACAAAAAGTAGCTTACAGACCAATCAGGAAACAGTTGAGTACATCAAGACGAAGATCAGTGAGAATCTGTCTGCAGAGAGAAGCATCAATCTGTTCCACTGTCTGAATGAACTGAATGATGGTTCTCTAGTGGAGGAGATCCAACAGTCCCTAAGTTCAGGAAGTCTCTCCACAGATAAACTGTCTCCTGCTCAGTGGTCAGCTCTGGTCTTCATCTTACTGTCATCAGGAGAAGATCTGGACGTGTTTGACCTGAAGAAATACTCTGCTTCAGAGGATTCTCTTCTGAGGCTGCTGCCAGTGGTCAAAGCCTCCAACAAAGCTCTGTACGTGCACACACAACTATTGCAGTTTTGCTTTAACCCTCTGAGACCGAGATACTCGCCCACGAGCCTAAACAGCACCTCTGATTCATAGTTTAATCATTTAGCAACCATAAAACTTTAATTATAATTTTTGTTTGTTTGCTTGAAGCTCTAATCTTACTCATTGCTGATTCCTTTTCAGGCTGAAAGACTGTAACCTGTCAGAGAGAAGCTGTGAAGCTCTGTCCTCAGTTCTCAGCTCCCAGTCCTCTAGTCTGAGAGAGCTGGACCTGAGTAACAACGATCTGCAGGATTCAGGAGTGAAGCATCTGTCCTCTGGAATGAAAAGTCCACACTGCAGACTGGAAACTCTCAGGTTGGTGTTCATTAGGACCTGAGTAACTTTAAATTTAAAGCAACATTCTGTATCATTCATATTTTTTTTTATTTGTGTCCCTACAGTTTCACAGTAATTTACTTCTACACTGCTGTCATAAATATTTATACTGCTACAGGTGCATTTATTATGATTACATTACTTGTAATCAAAATCTAGCGGGTCAACAACTCTGCTAACAGAGCCAAAGACACAAGACATAACAATCCAGCTAATATTACTTAATAGTCCCACAACAAGAAGGCCAGCTGGCTGTCCTGCCCTTTGTTATTTTGCGGAACTCACTGCAACGACTAAAAGCCAGTCAGAGTTGTCTGGCCGCAGCTCGGCTGAGGAAGCCTCAAGCTGATGTGACGGTCCCCTTTGTGACAGTCTCACTAGGTTATCAGTTTTCTGGAGTTCTGGTCTTTATTAAACTGTGATCGTATAGTAGACTTTTTTTTTAAAGTATGACAATACATGTCTTACAATACCTTGTCTCTGTCACAGTAAGATGCACAATAAAATAAAAACTCAGCTTCTAAGGCCTTTCTGCTGTATAAAATTACAGTAATTGAAATATTATAGTGTTGCAATACAAAGTAGGCTACATTTAGCATTCAGCTCTGAGCCTAAAATTAGTGATTCACTAATTGTGCTGGGTTTTTACAGGCAGCTTCAGCAACAGCAGAACGGAGCGATCAATCAATTTATTTGTGCTTTAGAATTTAATAACTGCAAAACAATTACAAACATGGTTTATTTCTCCCTCTCTATCTCTCTCTCTCTCTCTCTCTCTCTTTAATGGATAATGACATTTTTAAGTAGCTACACAACATTAGTTCTTGTTGTATAAAGCTGGACTGTAAACCCCCGCCCATTTCTAGCACTCAAAGTAATTGTTAAGTATTGCTCCCGGGAGATGGCCCAAGTCGTACCTGAATTATCATGACCAACTGTGTGTGGGTGTGTGTGTGTGTGTGTGTGTGTGGGTGGGTAGTTTCTCAGGCTGTATGATCTCAGAGGAAGGCTGTACTTCTCTGGCCTCAGCTCTGAGCTCCAACCCCTCCCATCTGAGAGTGCTGGACCTGAGCTACAATCATCCAGGAGACTCAGGAGTGAAGCTGCTTTCTGCTTTACTGGAGGATCCAAACTGCAGACTGGACACTCTCAGGTATGGACGGACCAAGACTTCATTTTATTTATTTTTTGTCACTAACTGAGAAACTCTGGTTAATGTTCAATGGAGGATCTAAGTGAAGGTGTATTACAGGGGTTCTCAATCTTATAACACAAATACAAATATTTATTCAAAGTTAGAGGTCTGGAAAGTACGATGGCCCTATAGTGCAAATCAAAACACCAAATAAGAAAACACAACATTATATTTTTATAGTTTTCAAAATAGGCGCTTTTTTGTGTTTTTCACCTCTCCTTCCTGTTAAAAGCCAGACAGTTCGTCTGTCCAATCAGGAGGGTCCGTCCTCTGCTAGATAGGCCCTACCTTTCAGGTAGAAGTTAATGCCATTGTGTTTAATGATTTGTTGAAGTGTTTTCCTATTTGCTGTTGTGATTTGCACTTCAGGGCCACCGTAGAGATTCAGTTGGCATTAACCAAAACATTACATTTGCATTTTACAAAAAACACTTTTATGCAACACACATTCCAGCTGAGTACTCATTTTTCATGTCATTTCATTTGATAATTTACACACCAAACTAAATAAAACCCCTCCAGACCTCTAGCCTGTCAGTCTGTCACCAGGGCATAGAGAATGCTGTTGTCATGTCTCAGAGTAAAGCCGCCTACACATGATGGGGGGCAGAACCCCTCTGCACCGCCCGCTCCATTGATTTCCTACGGGGGGGGCAGTGATGCCGCTTTGATCTGCCCTCAAAGTTCAAAATACTTCAACTTTACCTAGTTGCCGCTGACCTTTGGTAGGAGCAACCAATGAGATAATAGCATGTCGTTACCTAGCAACGGGAAATAGCTTCCCTGCCACCCTTAATGACGTTTACCTGCGCTGTGCTTTGCTCTGCGTCCTATCTAGCGGTGCGCAGAGAGCAAATTGCGTATCATGTGTAGGCGGCTTAAGTGTAACCACACCGTGACAGCTTTAGCAGCATTGCCCTGACTTTGACTTGAACAAGCTGCAGAGTCCACGTAGTCTCACTCCGTCTCATTTCACAATATGATGGTTAAACCTTCAATTATCCACAGCCCTGGAGTATGAAGTGGATTGTGTCTTTGTGTCTTCCTGCAGGGTGGACCATGGTGGACCGCAGAGACTGAGACCTGGTGTGAGGAAGTGTGAGTGTGTTTTAAGTTTGCTCTAAGAGAACTCAGCTGTGTGTTACACTAGTTTAACCCCTTCCTGGCGCTGGAAGTATAATATGAGATGAGGTTACTTATTATGGTGAATTGGCTAAATCTCCCTTTACCAGTGAATGTTGTTATTATAGGCATAGGTAACTATAAAGAAATAATCAACAAACAATAACGCGGTGCCTCCACTGTGGAACTACTTAACTCACTATGAGCTATATCGGTATTTCAAAAGTGAAAAACATGTAATGTCTTCAACACTGCTTTAACACAGCGGCTAATTACCACTGTCCTCCATAGGGCTGCACTACATATGTTTTTATCCTCATGTCAACATTAAAGGACGCAATATGCACACCACGAAAGACACTCAGATGTTATTTAGATAGTTGAAAAAAAGACTAGTAGAAAACTTTAACTCTTTAAAATGTAACAGCCTTTTATGCTCAACTTCATGTTCAGTTGGTTCAATACATAAAAATGCTGAACTGAGAACACTGTAACATCTGTTTATTCATCCTAATAATATTATTGTTGTGATATTCAACAAGGTTATGGCATATTTTCTTCATACTGGTAGAAATAGTCCATAGGCGGTGCCAGGCCAGGGCTGCTGTAGCTACCGCTGGAATTCCCTTAGCACCCCCAAGAAATTAGTGGTTCATTTATATGTGTCTAAAATAAATACATTCATAAAACAAACAAAGCTGATTCTCTTCAGCCAATGGGGCAGCACACATTACACTTTGACCTTACTTCTGCAGTAACACATTCATACAGAAGAAGAAGAACACGATATTTGGGAGCCGTTAGGATTAGTGAAGGTAGTGTAATGTTAGTAATGGATGTGTTTTTACTCCCTAAACATCAGTTCCACTGCTGTAAATGAGATTAGACCAGGGGATCACACAGCGAGGCCACAGGAAGAGAGGAGGCCCCTGATAGGGGTCCATGCCAGAACTTTACTCTTATCTCTGGCTCGGAGTAGAACATTATAGAGAACATGTGTTTTACAGTCATTTGAATAAATGTAGTTTTAACTTTAGTTAAAAACATAAACCAATCTCTCTTGTTCGTTCGCTTAGTAAACCGCGGTAGAGGTGGGGGTGTATCTGTGCATGTGTTTCAAGGGAAACTCTAAATTTCAGAGCAGCCTCACTGAAACGTCGAGCCCCCCCACAGCCACAGTCCTGGTCCTCCAAGGAAGTCCTGGTTCCTCCCGGTCCTCGGTGAAAGCTGCGGCTGGCGTTTCACTGTAAAAACTGTTACTTAGATATAACTTCATAAAATTAAGACAACATTTTCCAACCACTTTTTGTTAGTTTAGTTAACATCATGTTTTTTAAGTAGGTAAAACTCAGTAATAAACATTTTTGTATATGCTAAATTATTATGTAAAGTCTACAAAAAAACAAAAAAATTAAGTTTAACCATTGTCAAAATAGAGAGCATTTTAACCACAAACACCTAATTTAATTAGGTTACATTTAAAAGAAAAATTTAAAAAATGATTTAAATTAAATCCTGCACTTATTTTTTTTAATGTTGACAAATTCTTTATTTCTGTTTAGAAGGTGCAATTTACTTAAAATAATTAGTTAGCATTGGCATTCATTTACCAAAGAAACGAGAGGTATTTGATTCCAGCATTTATTAAACAGATATTAATATTATTATAATCTTGACACATTTGACCATTTGAAACATCATGGCTTAACAGTCAATGCATCATTTGACATCATTTTTTTAAATTGGCAGATTTTCCTTTTTAAACATACTAGTTTACATACTAGAACATGTGATCTCAGCTTACTGACTGCAGCTTGATACAATAGCTTGTATTTCAGCGAGTACATCGGTTAAATCATTTTAAAATAACAGAAAAATATTCATGAACAGAAATGATCACGGAAGTAAAAAAAGTGCTTGAAAGGCCTTCAGGTACAACTCCAGAATCCGCTCATTAGGCCCAGAATAATGTAACATCCATGACCAGAAAAAATAAAACAGTCTTCAGTGCAAGGCCAACGATCATGTTTCACTTCAAGAAGCAGGTTTTTGAGGCTTTTGAACTTGTAGGTTGGTTTTGGGCGCAGTGCATCAAGTCCCACAAAAAAAAGTCTGTGAAATACCTCATAAGTTCTCAAACTTTGCATGGATCCTGGAGATTCAGCATGCGTGTCACCCTGAGTACAAAGCAGCATGCTCTGGCCAGACTGCAGAGTGGAAGCACCGGGTTTCTCTCTCTTCTTCACCGGGTTTCTCTCTCTTCTCCACCGGGTTTCTCTCTCTTCTCCACCGGGTTTCTCTCTCTTCTTCACCGGGTCTCTCTCTCTTCTCCACCGGGTTTCTCTCTCTTCTTCACCGGGTTTCTCTCTCTTCTCCACCGGGTTTCTCTCTCTTCTTCACCGGGTTTCTCTCTCTTCTTCACCGGGTTTCTCTCTCTTCTTCACCGGGTCTCTCTCTCTTCTCCACCGGGTTTCTCTCTCTTCTCCACCGGGTCTCTCTCTCTTCTCCACCGGGTTTCTCTCTCTTCTTCACCGGGTTTCTCTCTCTTCTTCACCGGGTTTCTCTCTCTTCTTCACCGGGTCTCTCTCTCTTCTCCACCGGGTTTCTCTCTCTTCTTCACCGGGTTTCTCTCTCTTCTCCACCGGGTCTCTCTCTCTTCTCCACCGGGTCTCTCTCTTCTTCACCGGGTCTCTCTCTCTTCTCCACCGGGTTTCTCTCTCTTCTTCACCGGGTTTCTCTCTCTTCTTCACCGGGTCTCTCTCTCTTCTCCACCGGGTCTCTCTCTCTTCTTCACCGGGTCTCTCTCTCTCTCTCCACCGGGTTTCTCTCTCTTCTTCACCGGGTCTCTCTCTCTTCTCCACCGGGTTTCTCTCTCTTCTTCACCGGGTCTCTCTCTCTTCTCCACCGGGTTTCTCTCTCTTCTCCACCGGGTTTCTCTCTCCTTCACCGGGTCTCTCTCTTCTTCACCGGGTTTCTCTCTCTTCTTCACCGGGTTTCTCTCTCTTCTTCACCGGGTCTCTCTCTTCTTCACCGGGTCTCTCTCTTCTTCACCGGGTTTCTCTCTCTCTTCACCGGGTCTCTCTCTTCTTCACCGGGTCTCTCTCTTCTTCACCGGGTTTCTCTCTCTTCTCCACCGGGTTTCTCTCTCTTCTCCACCGGGTTTCTCTCTCTTCTCCACCGGATTCTCTCTCTTCTCCACCGGGTTTCTCTCTCTTCTTCACCGGGTTTCTCTCTCTTCTCCACCGGGTTTCTCTCTCTTCTCCACCGGGTTCTCTCTCTTCTCCACCGGATTTCTCTCTCTTCTCCACCGGGTTTCTCTCTCTTCTCCACCGGGTTTCTCTCTCTTCTTCACCGGGTTTCTCTCTCTTCTCCACCGGGTTTCTCTCTTTCTCCACCGGGTTTCTCTCTCTTCTCCACCGGGTTTCTCTCTCTTCTCCACCGGGTTTCTCTCTCTTCTCCACCGGGTTTCTCTCTCTTCTTCACCGGGTTTCTCTCTCTTCTCCACCGGGTTTCTCTCTCTTCTTCACCGGGTTTCTCTCTCTTCTCCACCGGGTTTCTCTCTCTTCTCCACCGGGTTTCTCTCTCTTCTCCACCGGGTTTCTCTCTCTTCTCCACCGGGTTTCTCTCTCTTCTTCACCGGGTTTCTCTCTCTTCTTCACCGGGTCTCTCTCTCTTCTTCACCGGGTTTCTCTTCTTCTCCACCGGGTCTCTCTCTTCTTCACCGGGTTTCTCTCTCTTCTTCACCGGGTCTCTCTCTCTTCTCCACCGGGTCTCTCTCTCTTCTCCACCGGGTTTCTCTCTCTTCTCCACCGGGTCTCTCTCTCTTCTCCACCGGGTTTCTCTCTCTTCTTCACCGGGTTTCCTCTCTTCTCCACCGGGTTTCTCTCTCTTCTTCACCGGGTTTCTCTCTCTTCTCCACCGGGTTTCTCTCTCTTCTTCACCGGGTTTCTCTCTCTTCTCCACCGGGTTTCTCTCTCTTCTCCACCGGGTCTCTCTCTCTTCTTCACCGGGTTTCTCTCTCTTCTTCACCGGGTTTCTCTCTCTTCTTCACCGGGTTTCTCTCTCTTCTCCACCGGGTTTCTCTCTCTTCTCCACCGGGTCTCTCTCTCTTCTCCACCGGGTTTCTCTCTCTTCTTCACCGGGTCTCTCTCTCTTCTTCACCGGGTTTCTCTCTCTTCTTCACCGGGTTTCTCTCTCTTCTCCACCGGGTTTCTCTCTCTTCTCCACCGGGTCTCTCTCTCTTCTCCACCGGATTTCTCTCTCTTCTCCACTGGGTTTCTCTCTCTTCTTCACCGGGTCTCTCTCTTCTTCACCGGGTTTCTCTCTCTTCTTCACCGGGTTTCTCTCTCTTCTCCACCGGGTTTCTCTCTCTTCTTCACCGGGTTTCTCTCTCTTCTCCACCGGGTTTCTCTCTCTTCTTCACCGGGTTTCTCTCTCTTCTTCACCGGGTTTCTCTCTCTTCTCCACCGGGTTTCTCTCTCTTCTTCACCGGGTTTCTCTCTCTTCTCCACCGGGTTTCTCTCTCTTCTTCACCGGGTTTCTCTCTCTTCTCCACCGGGTTTCTCTCTCTTCTTCACCGGGTTTCTCTCTCTTCTTCACCGGGTCTCTCTCTCTTCTCCACCGGGTTTCTCTCTCTTCTCCACTGCTTTTGGTTCATGGCAAGCACAGAACGTCAGGTCCTCATGCACAGTGCTATCTGCAGTTTCCTGTATGATAGACAAACAGAATATTAATAAACTCTCATTTATTGTCATTTAAATCAATATAAAAATGTTATGGTCATATTTTTACCTTGACTTTTATTTTGCCTTGGTTTACAGATTGTTAAATGTGCGTGCCTGTATCACCTGACACATGTGTGAGGTTACATTAGCATGTGGCTTTATTGAGACCTTTCTCAGTCTCTAGACCCACCAGTGATGCTGGATATTAGTGGAAGTGTAATAAGTAAATGAAGCTTTAAAGGTTGATGCAAACTTACTTCCAAAACTGTCTGTATAAGACAGTGTATGTATTTAGGACTGTCAAATTTATTTGGGAATGAACTGGTAGCTTTTTTAACCTTAAAATGTGTTATAAGCTGTAAACCAGTTGTAACTTTTTGTAAAACAAAGTTACTTGCCACATGCCAACCGGAGCAGGATAACAAAACAACAAACTTGTTTAATGCGTGTTTTCCTAAAACTTCAAACTTATTTGAACCACTTTTGCCTCACCTGTATCAGCTCCATCAACAAGTTGTTGATGCAGTGACCAACCCCTCTCCTCTGTCCAAAGGGAACAGGTCCAGGAGCTTTGCAGTGTCCTTGTCCAGCTGAGACATACACGTTGATTCCAGTGGAACTGCACCTTCCAAACGTCTCGGGTTACGTATGTAACCCTTGTTCCCCGAGATAGGGGAACGAGACACTGCGTCGGTTACGACACTATGGGAACGCCTTTAGGCATGACAGGGCTGAATGCGAATGAAAACTACTCCAATCCTATTGGTCCTAGTGAGAACGGTAGCATGTGACGGCATAACCGTAGGGGTATATAAGCACACCGGCACATAGCTCATTAGCTCTTTCTATGAAGCAAGGCACTCCAGGCGGGGCGAGGGGCGGTGAACCGACGCAGTGTCTCGTTCCCCTATCTCGGGGAACAAGGGTTACATACGTAACCCGAGACGTTCCCCTTCGAGGGGAACTCGAACTGCGTCGGTTACGACACTATGGGAACGAGATACCCACTAACCCGCGCCGAAACCCCGCCTGCCCTAGCGTGCAAGCAACCTGCGGGCACGACTAGGAGGAGAGCACCCGGGTGCCGGGTGCGGAGGGAAGGTCCAGACTATAGAACCCGAAGAAGGTGTGAGGAGCGGCCCAGCCAGCTGCATCACAAACCCCCTGGAGAGATGCTCCCGAGAAGAGAGCCTCAGAGGCCGCCAAGCCTCTCGTGGAGTGAGCCCGTACAGCCATAGGTGAAGGCAAACCGCGCACCCGACAGGCCAGGGAGATAGTCTGAACGATCCAGTTGCAGATAGTATGTCTGGAAGCAGGGAGCCCAGCCTTGGGGGGCCCGAAACACACCAGCAACTGGTCTGACGTCCACCACCGGGAGGACCTCAGAGCGAAGACACTCAGTGCTCTGACAGTGCAGAGCAAATGGAGCCTCCCGTCCTCCGCCGTCACATGAGGTGGAGGATGAAACGCCTGCAGTACCATGGACCCCATAACAGTGGGCTGCACCTCGGGAACGAAGCCCGGAACTGGGTGCAAGATGGCCCTCACGTCACCCGGGGCAAACTCCAGGCATCGGGGAGTAACCGAAAGAGTCCGGAGGTCCCCCACCCTCCTCAGAGAAGTGATAGCAAGGAGGAAGGCCATCTACAGGGGCAGGTACCAGGCCACAGCCGACGCCATGGGCCCGAAGGGGGCCACAGCCAAAGCATCGAGAACCACTGCCAGATCCCAAGCGGGAATCCTAGGGCGAGCCGCACGTCCCATCCTCCGGGTCCTACGAAGGAACCGCATGACCAGGGGAAGCCTCCCCAGAGACCCACCCCTCGAAGGGGCGTGGAAAGCTGAGATGGCAGCCACGTAAACCTTGAGGGTGGATGGGGAAAGGCCCGCAGAGAAGCGGTCCTGCAGAAACTCCAGCACCTGAACCACCGGGCACGTATCCGGGTCCACCATGCGTCCTCTGCACCAAGCAGAGAAGACGGTCCACTTCAGGCCATACATCCTCCGTGTAGATGGGGCCCTGGAGCCGAGGAGAGGCACGACTGCCCCTGCCGTCAGGCCCGCCTCTAGGTACCGCGCCCCCTCAGGGGCCAGACCCACAGCTGCCACAGGGCGGGGCAAGGGCGAAGAACCCGGCCTCCTGCCTGGGACAGCAGGTCCCTCCCCAGAAGGACTTGCCACGGCGGACCGTCCAGGAGCGGCATCAGGTCCTCGGACCTAATGGCGGACGCCCTCCCAACGGACCTACTCCAGGATCCCCGGGAGCAGAGCGACCGGGGAAAAAGCGCACAGACGCGGCCACGGCCACCTCCGCGCCATGGCGTCCAGCCCTAGCAGGGCCTGGGGCGTCAGGGAGAACCATAGAGGACAGTGCATAGTCTCCTGAGACGCAACAAGTCCACGTCTATAGGTCCAAACCTTCCGCACAAGGACTCCACCACCTCGGGGTGGAGCTGCCATTCCCCGGGCCTCAGCCCCAGTCTCGACAGCAGGTCCGCACCCTGACCCTGAAGCCCAGGGAGAACACCGCCCTGAGAGAGAGCAGTCTCCGCAGGGACCACAGGTGGATCCGATGCGCCAGTCTGCAGAGAGGGCGCAAGCGCAGACCCCCCTGATGAGTCAGATAGGCCACCACAGCCTTATGTCGGACCTGACAAGCACATGGTGACCCAGGAGTAAAGGCAGGAAGCTCCTCAGAGCCCGGAACACGGCCAGCATCTCGAGGCAATCGAGGTGCCACGACGAGTGATGGTCCTGCCAAACACCCCACGCAGAGCGGTCGTCCATGACCGCGCCCCACCCGGTGAGGGAAGCGTCCGATGAAACAATACATGGCGACAGGGCGCCCCCATCGCGGGTCCTTGGGACAGGAACCAAGGCGTCGCTCACACCGATAGGGCACGAAGACATTTGTGCGCAACCCATATCAGGCGGAACAGGTTTCCCCTCGGGGAGAACCCCTTGGACTTCAGCCACCACCGCAGGGCCCTCATGTGCAGAAGACCAGAAGGTAACACGCTGGAAGCAGCCGCCATGAGGCCCAACCCCCTTCGGAAGTGTTCCACTGTGATGGCGCGGCCCAGCCTCACACTCCACACCGTGGCCAGAACGGACTCGACACGAACCGGAGACGGATGTGCCAGCATCGTCAACAAGTCCCACACCACCCCAAGAATACAGTCCTTAGGGCGGGTGCCAGCACACTTTACACCTCGTTGAGCCTCAGCCCCAACGAAGAAGACGAGCGAGGACGACATCCCGATGCCGAACCGCCATCCCCCGAGACTGAGCCAGGATGAGCCAGTGGTCGATGTAACACAGGACCCGGATGCCCTGGAGCCACAAAGGGGCCAGTGCCGCATCCATACACTCGGCGAAAGTGCGAGGGGAGAGTGCTAGGCCAAAGGGAAGGACGAACGGAGACGCGAAAGCACGCGTCCCTCAGATCTATGGTGGCAATCCAGTCCTTGGACTGGATGTGACACACGAGGGCAGGGATGGCGAGCATCCAAAACCTGTATCTCCTCAGAGACCGGCTCAGAACCCGCAGATCCAGGATAGGGCGCAGGCCCCCGTCCGTCTCGGGAACGATGAAGCACCGGTTGTAGAAACCGGACCCGCTGGCCAGCGGGGGAACGAGCACCTCGGCCCCCTTCTCCAGCAGCGAGCACACTTCTTGTCCCAGCACCAGGCCCTGGCCTGGGCACACCACAGTCCGGACCACCCCAATGAAGCCGGGGGAGGCGGACCCGGAACTGCAGCCTGTACCCTCCGACAACGGTGCGCAGAACCCACGGGGAAATGTTCACCAAGCCACGCCAAGCCTCTGCGAAACCCGCCAGCGGAAGCAACCCCTCAGGGCTGGAAGCCGGTGCGCCAATCTCGGACGAACCCCTGACGCGGTCCGCCAGGAAAACCCGCCAATGATCCGCAGTCCGGGAGCATAACCTCCGGCCCACTGCCACCCCTCGGGGCCGGCAGAGCGGAGAAGGTCCAGCAACGGCCAGCGCGTCGCGAGCGCCATGGCGGCGGGACAACAACGCTAGCGGCCGTCCAGGAGGGGACCCCAGTCGGCCTCCGGGGCAAAACACACAGCCCCTCGCCGTGACCGGACGACGGCTCACAGGCCCGACCTGCCGGGAGCCAAACCTCCGGCCCACTGCCACCCCTTGGGGTAGGCAGAGTGGAGAAGGTCCGGCGGCGGCAAGCGCGTCCCGAGCGCCACGGCGGCGGGACAACAGCGCTAGCAGCCGTCCTGGAGGGGACCTCAGTCGGCCTCCGGGGGAAAAACACAGCCACATGGCCTCGCCCCGCTGTGACTGGACGATGGCTCGCAGACCCAACCTGCAGGGGAGGGGAGCGCGGGAGAGTTGGCATGCGTCCCAAGCCGCTCGAGGGGACCACAAGAAGCCACACACCACCCCTGGCTCCGCCGGTGGGAGCCGGTATCGCGCAGCTCCGCCATCTCCTCCTCAAAGATGCTCCCACTCTGGTCCATCTCCAGCAGCAGGACCGCCTGGCAGGCTCAAAAAACCGCCATGGTGTGCAGGCTCTCTCCAGCCTGGCCCGCCGCCAGATAAGCTGTACCCACCAGCGTGGAAGTCACACGACACGGGCCGGCCGGCAGAAAGATGACGTCAGCTGAGGAGAGAGGTAACCCGCCAGAGCGGCCTCAACCCGCGGCATCGTCCCCGTAGCCGCGGTCCCTGATCCCCACCACATTGCTATACTCCAGCAGCCGGGGAGTAGAAAGCCAGGCGGAGAAAGGCTTATACCAAGACATACACAAATCATTGTGCAAGTCCGGAAAAAATGGCAAGGATCGGCGCGGGGGAGCAGAGCGGCTCCGCAGGAAGCGATCATCCAGTCTGCCACTGGTGTCAAGCTCCCTGACAGCCTGTGGCCAATCCAGACCGAGCTTAGCCACAGCTCGCGCCACCACGTCCAGCAGATCATCATAAGCCGGCGCTCTCGGCGCTCTTCTGATGACGTCGGCCCGATACCCGGAAGTCCCCTCCCACCTCCCCGATGCACGCTGAGCTCCTCAGAGCCAGGGAGCAACCGCTTCGTCGGTCAGCGTCCCCGAACAGAAGAAGCCGAGAAGCCGGCCCTCGAACGGGGACTAGGGGAGACGGAATCGGCAGACGAAGGACGAGACGGGGAATGAGCCGTCACGGAATCCTCCAGCAGACCTCGCTGCAATCAACATGACCGGGACCGCGAGCCGCCTCAGCGACCGCGGGGCCCGAGCCACGGGGAGAGCGTACCTGGCCGTCTGCGGAAAAGAGGGCCATGCGGGACCTCAGTACCCGCACGGGCAGGGCCTCGCAATGGACACAAACAGCCCCCTCGAGAGCCGCCGTGGCGTGCGACCGGCCCAGACAAGCAACACACAGCTCATGAGAGTCCCCTACCGTGATGAAACGCGGGCAGGGAGACACACATCTCTGGAACTGGTTAACTGCTCGGACATACTGTCAACTTCCAGGTGAGTAGGATACACGGAATCATTCAAACACAACATCAACCAACGTGCCTGCTGAATAGAAAAAAGCTAATGAGCTATGTGCCGATGTGCTTATATGCCCCTACGGTTATGCCGTCACATGCTGCCGTTCTCACTAGGACCAATAGGATTGGAGTAGTTTTCATTCGCATTCAGCCCTGTCATGCCTAAAGGCGTTCCCATAGTGTCGTAACCGACGCAGTTCGAGTTCCCCTCGAAGGGGAACTCCTCACTATCTGCAAGATTCCCCCCCCCCCCCCACACACACACACACACACAATTAAACTGTTGGATTATATAATTTCTCATGATAACAGTTTGACACAAAAACATGTATTGCAAAAACCTTGATTGCTTACATTCAATTCAATTTTATTTATAGTATCAATTCATAACAAGCATTATCGGGAGACACTTTACAGATAGAGCAGGTCTAGACCACACTCCAGAATCTACAGATAGAGCAGGTCTAGACCACACTCCAGAATCTACAGATAGAGCAGGTCTAGACCACACTCCAGAATCTACAGATAGAGCAGGTCTAGACCACACTCCAGAATCTACAAGGACCCAACAGATCTAGTAGTTTCCTACAGAGCAAGCAACAGTGCGACAGTGGCGAGGAAAAACTTCCTTTTAGGCAGAAACCTCGGTCAGACCCAGACCCAGACCCAAACCCAGGCTCTTGGTAGGCGGTGTCTGACGACCGGTTGGGGTTAGAATGAAGAGTGGCAATAACAGTCACAGAAAATAGTAGTATGTAGTAGTTCTTTGTAGTAGTTCATGGCATAGCAGGGCACTGTGCAGCGTTACAAGGCACAGCGGGACGTAGCAGGACGTAGCGGGACGTAGCGGGACGTAGCAGGACGTAGCAGGGCACCGCAGGGCATAGCAGGATGTAGCAGGGTATTGCAGGACGTGTAGCGGGACCATGGCGACAGCTGCAACCATGATTTTGGGGCCTCCCTGATCCGAGGAAACACGCTGGGGGAAAAAGAACATAAGGACTCCGGGGAATGACTCCCCAGAGCTAGGTTAGTAACAAGCATTTCTGGGACATGGATGCACATAAATGGAAAGATAGAGGAGAGAAGAACTCAGTGTGTCAAAGGAAGTCCCCCAGCAGTCTAAAACTATAGCAGCATAACTAAGAGAGACAGGTTAAAGAGAGGAGCCTGGCCAGGCCAAAACTCTCCCCAACCAGATCAACCAGATCCCATCCCTCTGTCTAGAGGAGATGGGAAGGGAGAGAGAGAGAGAGAGAGATCCATCCCTCTGTCTGGAGGAGGTGGATGAGAGAGAGAGAGAGATCCATCCCTCTGTCTGGAGGAGGTGGATGAGAGAGAGAAAGAGATCCATCCCTCTGTCTAGAGGAGGTGGATGAGAGAGAGAGAAAGAGATCCATCCCTCTGTCTGGAGGAGGTGGATGAGAGAGAGAGAGATCCATCACTCTGTCTGGAGGAGGTGGATGAGAGAGAGAAAGAGATCCATCCCTCTGTCTAGAGGAGGTGGATGGGAGAGAGAGAGAGATCCATCCCTCTGTCTAGAGGAGGTGGATGGGAGAGAGAGAGAGAGAGAGAGAGACATCATCCCCCTGTCTACATCCATCCCCCTGTCCAGAGGAGGTGGACGAGTGAGAGAGATCCATCCCCCTGTCTAGAGGAGGTGGATATGAGAGAGAGAGAGACATCATCCCCCTATCTACATCCATCCCTCTGTCTAGAGGAGGTGGATGTGAGGAGAGAGAGAGAGAGAGAGACATCATCCCCCTGTCTACATCCATCCCCCTGTCCAGAGGAGGTGGACGAGTGAGAGAGATCCATCCCCCTGTCTAGAGGAGGTGGATGGGAGAGAGAGAGAGAGAGAGACATCATCCCCCTATCTACATCCATCCCTCTGTCTAGAGGAGGTGGATGAGAGAGAGAGAGAGAGATCCATCCCTCTGTCTAGAGGAGGTGGATGAGAGAGAGAGAGAGAGAGACATCACCCCCCTATCTACATCCATTCCTCTGTCTAGAGGAGGTGGATGAGAGAGAGAGAGAGAGATCCATCCCTCTGTCTAGAGGACGTGGACGAGAGAGAGAGAAAGAGAGAGAGAGAGAGACATCATCCCCCTGTCTACATCCATCCCTCTGTCTAGAGGAGGTGGATGAGAGAGAGAGAGAGAGATCCATCCCTCTGTCTAGAGGAGGTGGATGAGAGAGAGAAATAATTAAATTTTATTTATATAGTGCTTAATCACAACAACAGTTATCTCTTTGCCTAGAGCAGCGTAACTAACTATAAGCTTTGTCAAAGACGAAAGTCTTAAGTCTACTCTTAAATGTGGAGACGGTGTCTGCCTCCTGAACCCAAACTGGAACCTGGTTCCACAGGAGAGGAGCCTGATAGCTGAACGCTCTGGTCCCTGGACCCAGACTGGAACCTGGTTCCACAGGAGAGGAGCCTGATAGCTGAACGCCCTGGCTCCTATTCTACTTTTAGAGACTCTAGGAACCTCAAGTAATCCTGCATTCTGGGAGCGTAGTGCTCTTGTAGGGTAGTAAGGTACTATGAGCTCTTTAAGATAAGATGGTGCCTGACCATGAAGAGCTTTGTAGGTGAGAAGAAGGATTTTAAATTCTATTCTGGATTTTACACGAAGCCAATGCAGAGAAGCTAAAACAGGAGAGATGTGATCTCTTTTCCTGGTTCCTGTCAGAACACGTGCTGCAGCATTCTGGATCAGCTGAAGAGTCTTTATGGACTTTTTTGAGCAGCCTGATAATAAAGAGTTGCAGTAATCCAGCCTAGAAGTAACAAATGCATGGACTAGTTTTTCTGCATCATTTTTAGACAGAATATTCCTGATTTTTGCAATTTTCCGATTTTTGACTTCACCTTTAAAAACCAGAGTTGATGTTGCTGGAGATGTCCATTTCCCTAGATAAAATGTATTCAGTTCTGACCAATAGTATAGTAATATTTGTGCCTCATTCTTGCGCATGTAATGGCAAATTTTGAGCACAGAAAACATTTTTTTCTGAGCACATATATTTATATTTAATATGTATCTGAATGAGACAGAGCTTTTGGGGGGGGGGGGGGCAATGCTCCCTGGAGTAGATGTGATGGTCTCCTTGAGAAACAAAATCAAAGGTTAATATAACCATAAGGAAAACAATTTACCAAAAAAATGTACTCTTGTGTTTGAACAGAAAACCTGAGTTAAGTATCTACTCCGTTCAATTTTTTTATTTACCAAACTTGTTATGACTAAAAGAAAAATGTTCCAGTTCTTGTAATGTTACTTTAGAAGCTTATGAATTCATAAATGCTCCGACAACAATTTGCACGACATACAATCTGTTTACTGATGCTGAAAGCCGAAAAAACAATATTTACGAAACAGAAAAACTTGCAATGCCTCCGTTTCTTCTGTAAACGGACATTCTTTCAGTTAGAGTTGTTTTCTATGCCGCAGGTTGCTCCAACTAGCGTTAGCATGCAGTAATAATGCTAATAGTAATAATGCTAATAGTAATAATGCTAATAGTAATAATGCTAATAGTAATAATGCTAATAGTAATAATGCTAATAGTAATAATGCTAATAGTAATAATGCTAGCTAATAGTAATAATGCTAATAGTAATAATGCTAATCTAACGAGGGGGAAGAGGCACAAGCAGCAATCCTGCACATGAATTACAACAGTTTAGTCAAAGCTAGTAATTATGGATTTGATTATTGAAATCTACTAAACAGGGTGTACCTTTTGATGTAGAAACCGCATTTGACTAAAAATAGACTGTTTAACGTTAGCCAATCATTTGAGCTTAACGTTCGTGCACATTTGAAAAACGCCTCGTGGCACAAATGGTAAACGTTTTAGCATGAGATAGAGAAAAATAGACGTTCAATTTTGAGTACAATTTAACCTTCACCGATAAAAATGGTTACTTACGTATGTTTTGAGAAGAAATGCCCTCCAAAAGCCATAGAAATAAGCACATGGCAGCAGGGCAGCCACGTACAGCCGCGCTGAGACTCGCCCAGACACGTTCATCTGTTACTGTCGACGTGTCCTGACTATTCATTTTGCCATAAGTCCTAAAACTGAGTTTTGGGAAGGCAGTTTATTGTAAAATACAACAAAATCAATTTATGGTAGAAAGGTGCACGTTCCCACAACATTCACACACGCAGCAGGCAGGTTAGCAGCTTTTTATTCTATTTACCCAGTTATGAACTGATACACCATTAATTAAAAAATACACACTTTGTTTATATTTATTTAACAGTATTTGTGGAGGTCCCTACACTTGATT
>JAQOOF010000329.1:0-34364 GCA_029931835.1 Etheostoma nigrum
AAATGTTATGAAACGGGGCGTGGTCTGAATGCGTGGGCGTGGTCAAATTATAGGGGCAGGCTCAGTATCACATGTAGACCACACATTCTAAGTTTCATGTAAATCGGAGGATGTTTGTCATATAAGGCATATTTCCTGTTGCCAGATGGTGGCGCTATCTCCAAAAGTCCATATTGGCCTGCAGATGTCCTCAGGCCTGGACTCTTGGTGATTGTGGGAAATTTCAAGCAGATACAACAACAGAAACTGTAGTTACAGCCACTTTCTCCTTCATCGCTAAACACTCAAAATGGCCGCCATGCCACGCCCACACCTTATGACGAAAAGTTTTTCTTTTAATATCTTTGCATCGTTAACATCTCAAGATGACACAGACCAAGTTTGAAGCTGATCGGATGAAATCTCTAGGAGGAGTTCGTTAAAGTACAGCACCTTGTCTTTTAGGGCTACTTCCTGTTGCCACTAGGGGGCGCTATGACTTTAAGCAAATAGCGGCGTGTATATGTCGTCAGGGGCGGACTCTGATGAATCCTGGAAAGTTTTGAGCCAATCGGACCATGTACGCTCAAGTTACACCCACTTCCTGTTTTTGTGGCGAATCGCACAAAATGGCCGCCCCGTCACGGCCACGCCCTATGACGAAAAATTTTTCTTTTAATAACTTTTCATCGTTAACATGTTAAGATGACACACACCAAGTTTGAAGTTGATCGGATGAAAGCTCTAGGAGGAGTTCGTTAAAGTACGACATGTGGAAATGGCCAAAATCGCACTAATTTCGAACATTCAAAACAAAATGGCGGACTTCCTGTTGGGTTTAGGGGGGGGCTACAATTGAGTTTTATGTCCGCCCCGCAATGTTACAGATGTGTACCAAGTTTCGTGACTCTACGTTAAACGTAGTGCTGGGGCTGAATTTTCGTAATATTGTAGGGGGCGCTAGCGAGCAATTTTTATGCGCCCATTCCCGAAACCATTAAAATACGTAAATTTTCACCAGACTTGATGCGACCGCCAAATTTGGTGAGTTTTTGAATATGATAAGTCCTCCAAAAAGGCAATTCATTTGACGGAAAAAGAAAGAATAATAAAGAATAATTCCTTCAATTCCAATAGGGCCTTCGCCGCTGTCGGCGCTCGGGCCCTAATTAAAGCTGCAAGCAGCGATGTACGGGCCCTCGCTGACCTGCGCGAGTCGGGGTTACCGGCGGACGCCTCTCCTTGCGACCGTGCATTTTCGCGTCACTCATACACTGAAAATCGTTACCAATGAAAAGTGAAGTCCCTGCTGAGTTCAATGACACCTCACACAAGACTCTACATCATACAAGTCATTATCTGTGAAAGGGGGCGTGGCCGCATCATAGGGGGGCGGGTCAAACATCATCACTGAAAAAGGAACTCTCTGCAGAGTTCATTGATACCTCACACAAGCCTATACGTCATACAGGTCATTATCTGTGAAAGGGGGCGTGGCCGCATCATATGGGGGCGGATCAAACATCACTACTGAAAAAGGAACTCTCTGCTGAGTTCATTGATATCTTACACAAGCCTATACGTCATACAGGTCATTATCTGTGAAAGGGGGCGTGGCCGCATCATAAAGGGGTGGGTCAAACATCCCCATTGAAGAAGGAACTCTCTGCTGAGTTCATTGATACCTCACACAAGACTACACCTTAAATGGGTCACTAGTTATGTAAGGGGGCGTGGCTTGAGCATAGGGGGCGGGCCAAACCATCACCAGTGAAGAAGGAAGTCTCTGCTGAGTTCATTGACACCTCACACAAAGCTATACCTTAAACCAGGGGTCTTCAACAGGGGGTCCGCGACCCCTAGGGGGTCCACGGAGGTACTGCATGAGGGTCGCAAAAGTTTTGGTTGATTAGACTTTTTTTTATATTCCCCCCCCCCTGCAATTTTCAATCTGAGACTGTCAGTTATGTTAATAGTTCAGTATTGTATGCAATATAACAGGTATGTTTATGCATGCCAGTGGCACTAACAAGCATCACTTATTTTCCTTTTCACATTTATGTTTTAAAAATGTCCATTTGAATAGCTTTTATGCATGATTACATGCAATTGACAGACATTGTTGATCTTGGCAGGTATCAGTTTATTGTGTTATGTTATGTTTATAAATGGCAGTGGCATGGCCACCCTACTCACTGTGCCTCGCACATGTTTAAAATAAAAACATGAATATATGAACCTGTGTATTATTTGAGTATCTTAGTATTGAATGCACAATAACAAGGTACATTTACACATGGCACTATAGGACTAGTTTGATATAACACAATTTTATACAATATATATAATTAGGGGGTCCCCGCTCCATCTCGCCATCAGTATGGGGGTCCTTGGCCTGGAAAACGTTGAAGACCCCTGCCTTAAACGGTTCAAATGTTATGAAAGGGGGCGTGGTCTGCGTGCGTGGGCGTGGTCAAATTATAGGGGCCGGCTCAGTATCACATGTAGACCACACATTTTAAGTTTCATGTAAATCGGATGATGTTTGTCATATAAGGCATATTTCCTGTTGCCAGATGGTGGCGCTGTCTCCAAAAGTTCATATTGGCCTCTAGATGTCCTCAGGCCTGGACTCTTGGTGATTGTGGGAAATTTCAAGCAGATACGACAACGTACACTGTAGTTACAGCCACTTTCTCATTCATCGCTAAACACTCAAAATGGCCGCCATGCCACGCCCACACCGTTTGACGAAAAGTTTTTCTTTTAATAACTTTTCATCGTTAACATCTCAAGATGACACACACCAAGTTTGAAGCTGATCGGATGAAATCTCTAGGAGGAGTTCGTTAAAGTATAGCACCTTGTCTTTTAGGCCTACTTCCTGTTGCCACTAGGGGGCGCTATGACTTTGAGCCAATAGCGGCATGTAGATGTCGTCAGGGGCGGACTCTGATGAATCGTGAAAAGTTTCGAGCCAATCGGACCACGTACGCTCACGTTACACCCACTTCCTGTTTTGGTGGCGAATCGCACAAAATGGCCGCCCCGCCACGGCCACGCCCTATGACGAAAAATTTTTCTTTTAATAACTTTTCATCGTTAACATGTTAAGATGACACCCACCAAGTTTGAAGTTGATCGGATGAAAGCTCTAGGAGGAGTTCGTTAAAGTACGACATGTGGAAATGGCCAAAATCGCACTAATTTCGAACATTCAAAACAAAATGGCGGACTTCCTGTTGGGTTTAGGGGGGGGCTACAATGGAGTTTTATGTCCGCCCTGCCATGCTACAGATGTGTACCAAGTTTCGTGAGTCTACGTTAAACGTAGTGCAGGGGCTGAATTTTCGTAATATTGTAGGGGGCGCTAGCGAGCCATTTTTGTGCGCCTATTCCCGAAACCATTAAAATACGTAAATTTTCACCAGACTTGATGCGACCGCCAAATTTGGTGAGTTTTTGAATATGATAAGTCCTCCAAAAAGGCAATTCATTTGACGGAAAAAGAAAGAAAGAAAGAAAGAATAATAATTAAAGCTGCAAGCAGCGATGTACGGGCCCTCGCTGACCTGCGCGAGTCGGGGTTACTGGCGGACGCCTCTCCTTGCGACCGCTCCTTTGCGCGTCACTCACACACTGAAAATCGTCGCCAATGAAAAGTGAACTCCCTGCTGAGTTCAATGACACCTCACACAAGCCTATACGTCATACAGGTAATTATCTGTGAAAGGGGGCGTGGCCGCATCATAGGGGGGCGGGTCAAACATCACCAATGAAGAAGGAACTCTTAGCTGAGTTCATTGATACCTCACACAAGCCTATATGTCATACAGGTCATTATCTGTGAAAGGGGGCGTGGCCGCATCGTAGGGGCGCGGGTCAAACATCACCAGTGAAAAAGGAACTCTCTGCTGAGTTCATTGATACCTCACACAAGCCTATACGTCATACAGGTCATTATCTGTGAAAGGGGGCGTGGCCGCATCATAGGGGGGAGGGTCAAACATAACCACTGAAAAAGGAACTCTCTGCTGAGTTCATTGATACCTCACACAAGCCTATACGTCATACAGGTCATTATCTGTGAAAGGGGGCGTGGTTTAAGCATAGGGGGCGGGCCAAACCATCACCAGTGAAGAAGGAAGTCTCTGCTGAGTTCATTGACACCTCACACAAAGCTATACCTTAAACGGTTCAAATGTTATGAAACGGGGCGTGGTCTGAATGCGTGGGCGTGGTCAAATTATAGGGGCAGGCTCAGTATCACATGTAGACCACACATTCTAAGTTTCATGTAAATTGGAGGATGTTTGTCATATAAGGCATATTTCCTGTTGCCAGATGGTGGCGCTATCTCCAAAAGTCCATATTGGCCTCTAGATGTCCTCAGGCCTGGACTCTTGGTGATTGTGGGAAATTTCAAGAAGATACGACAACGTACACTGTATTTACAGCCACTTTCTCCTTCATCACTAAACACTCAAAATGGCCGCCATGCCACGCCCACACCGTATGACGAAAAGTTTTTCTTTTAATAACTTTTCATCGTTAAGGTCTTAAGATGACACAGACCAAGTTTGAAGCTGATCGGATGAAATCTTTAGAAGGAGTTCGTTAAAGTATAGCACCTTGTCTTTTAGGCCTACTTCCTGTTGCCACTAGGGGGCGCTATGACTTTGAGCCAATAGCGGCGTGTATATGTTGTCAGGGGCGGACTCTGATGAATCGTGGAAAGTTTTGAGCCAATCGGACCATGTACGCTCAAGTTACACCCACTTCCTGTTTTGGTGGCAAATCGCACAAAATGGCCGCCCCGCCACGGCCACGCCCTATGACGAAAAATTTTTCTTTTAATAACTTTTCATCGATAACATGTTAAGATGACACACACCAAGTTTGAAGGTGATCGGATGAAAGCTCTAGGAGGAGTTCGTTAAAGTACGACATGTGGAAATGGCCAAAATCGCACTAATTTCGAACATTCAAAACAAAATGGCGGACTTCCTGTTGGGTTTAGGGGGGGCTACAATGGAGTTTTATGTCCGCCCTGCCATGCTACAGATGTGTACCAAGTTTCGTGACTCTACGTTAAACGAGTTGCAGGGGCTGAATTTTCGTAATATTGTAGGGGGCGCTAGCGAGCCATTTTTGTGCGCCTATTCCCGAAACCATTAAAATACGTAAATTTTCACCAGACTTGATGCGACCGCCAAATTTGGTGAGTTTTTGAATATGATAAGTCCTCCAAAAAGGCAATTCATTTGACGGAAAAAGAATAATAATAATAAAGAATAAAGAATAATAATAATAATTCCTTCAATTCCAATAGGGCCTTCGCCGCTGTCGGCGCTCGGGCCCTAATTAAAGCTGCAAGCAGCGATGTACGGGCCCTCGCTGACCTGCGCGAGTCGGGGTTACCGGCGGACGCCCCCCCTTTGCGACCGCGCATTTGCGCGTCACTCATACACTGAAAATCGTCGCCAATGAAAAGTGAACTCCCTGCTGAGTTCATTGATACCTCACACAAGCCTATACGTCATACAGGTCATTATCTGTGAAAGGGGGCGTGGCCGCATCATACAAGGGCGGGTCAAACATCACCACTGAAAAAGGAACTCTCTGCTGAGTTCATTGATACCTCACACAAGCCTATACGTCATACAGGTCATTATCTGTGAAAGGGGGCGTGGCCGCATCATAGGGGGGCGGGTCAAACATCAGCAATGAAAAAGGAACTCTCTGCTGAGTTCATCGATACCTCACTCAAGCCTGTACCTTACATGGGTCACCAGTTATGAAATGGGGCGTGGCTTAAGCATCGGGGGCGGGCCAAACCAAAACCAATGAAGAAGAAAGTCATTGCTGAGTTCATTGACACCTCACACAAGACTCTACGCTAAACGGTTCAAATGTTATGAAAGGGGGCGTGGCCTGGGTTACTGGGCGTGGTCAAAATATAGGGGCCACCTCAGTATCACATGTAGACCACACATTCCAAGTTTCATGTAAATCGGATGATGTTTGTCATATAAGGCATATTTCCTGTTGCCAGTTGGTGGCGCTGTCTCCAAAAGTCCATATTGGCCTGCAGGTGTCCTCAGGCCCGGACTCTTGGTGATTGTGGGAAATTTCAAGCAGATACGACAACGTACACTGTAGTTACAGCCACTTTCTCATTCATCGCTAAACACTCAAAATGGCCGCCATGCCACGCCCACACCGTTTGACGAAAAGTTTTTCTTTTAATAACTTTTCATCGTTAACATCTCAAGATGACACACACCAAGTTTGAAGCTGATCGGATGAAATCTCTAGGAGGAGTTCGTTAAAGTATAGCACCTTGTCTTTTAGGCCTACTTCCTGTTGCCACTAGGGGGCGCTATGACTTTGAGCCAATAGCGGCATGTAGATGTCGTCAGGGGCGGACTCTGATGAATCGTGAAAAGTTTCGAGCCAATCGGACCACGTACGCTCACGTTACACCCACTTCCTGTTTTGGTGGCGAATCGCACAAAATGGCCGCCCCGCCACGGCCACGCCCTATGACGAAAAATTTTTCTTTTAATAACTTTTCATCGTTAACATGTTAAGATGACACCCACCAAGTTTGAAGTTGATCGGATGAAAGCTCTAGGAGGAGTTCGTTAAAGTACGACATGTGGAAATGGCCAAAATCGCACTAATTTCGAACATTCAAAACAAAATGGCGGACTTCCTGTTGGGTTTAGGGGGGGGCTACAATGGAGTTTTATGTCCGCCCTGCCATGCTACAGATGTGTACCAAGTTTCGTGAGTCTACGTTAAACGTAGTGCAGGGGCTGAATTTTCGTAATATTGTAGGGGGCGCTAGCGAGCCATTTTTGTGCGCCTATTCCCGAAACCATTAAAATACGTAAATTTTCACCAGACTTGATGCGACCGCCAAATTTGGTGAGTTTTTGAATATGATAAGTCCTCCAAAAAGGCAATTCATTTGACGGAAAAAGAAAGAAAGAAAGAAAGAATAATAATAAAGAATAATTCCTTCAATTCCAATAGGGCCTTCGCCGCTGTCGGCGCTCGGGCCCTAATTAAAGCTGCAAGCAGCGATGTACGGGCCCTCGCTGACCTGCGCGAGTCGGGGTTACTGGCGGACGCCTCTCCTTGCGACCGCTCCTTTGCGCATCACTCACACACTGAAAATCGTCACCAATGAAAAGTGAACTCCCTGCTGAGTTCCATGACACCTCACACAAGACTCTACGTCATACATGTCATTATCTGTGAAAGGGGGCGTGGCCGCATCATAGGGGGGTGGCTCAAACATCACCAATGACAAAGGAACTCTCTGCTGAGTTCATTGATATCTTACACAAGCCTATACGTCATACAGGGTCATTATCTGTGAAAGTGGGCGTGGCCGCATCATAGGGGGGCGGGTCAAACATCACTAATGAAAAAGGAAGTCTCTGCTGAGTTCTTTGATATCTTACATAAGCCTATACGTCACACAGGTCATTATCTGTGAAAGGGGGCGTGGCCGCATCATAGGGGGGCGGGTCAAACATCACCACTGAAAAAGGAAGTCTCTGCTGAGTTCATTGACACCTCATACAAAGCTATACCATGAACTGTTCAAATGTTATGAAAGGGGGCGTGGTCTGAGTACATGGGCGTGGTCAAATTATAGGGGCTACCTCAGTTTCCCATGTAGACCACACATTCTAAGTTTCATGTAAATCGGATGATGTTTGTCATATTGGGCTGATTTCCTGTTGCCAGATGGTGGCGCTATCTCCAAAAGTCCATTTTGGCCTGCAGATGTCCTCAGGCCTGGACTCTTGGTGATTGTGGGAAATTTCAAGCAGATACGACAACAGAAACTGTAGTTACAGCCACTTTCTCCTTCATCGCTAAACACTCAAAATGGCCGCCATGCCACGCCCACACCGTATGACGAAAAGTTTTTCTTTTAATAACTTTGCATCGTTAACATCTCAAGATGACACCGACCAAGTTTGAAGCTGATCGGATGAAATCTCTAGGAGGAGTTCGTTAAAGTACAGCTCCTTGTCTTTTAGGCCTACTTCCTGTTGCCACTAGGGGGCGCTATGATTTTGAGCCAATAACGGCGTGTTTATGTCGTCAGGGGCGGACTCTGATGAATCCTGGAAAGTTTTGAGCCAATCGGACCATGTACGCTCAAGTTACACCCACTTCCTGTTTTTGTGGCGAATCGCACAAAATGGCCGCCCCGTCACGGCCACGCCCTATGACGAAAAATTTTTCTTTTAATAACTTTTCATCGTTAACATGTTAAGATGACACACACCAAGTTTGAAGTTGATCGGATGAAAGCTCTAGGAGGAGTTCGTTAAAGTACGACATGTGGAAATGGCCAAAATCGCACTAATTTCGAACATTCAAAACAAAATGGCGGACTTCCTGTTGGGTTTAGGGGGGGCTACAATGGAGTTTTATGTCCGTCCTGCCATGCTACATATGTGTACCAAGTTTCGTGAGTCTACGTTAAACGTAGTGCAGGGGCTGAATTTTCGTAATATTGTAGGGGGCGCTAGCGAGCCATTTTTTTGCGCCTATTCCCGAAACCATTAAAATACGTAAATTTTCACCAGACTTGATGCGACCGCCAAATTTGGTGAGTTTTTGAATATGATAAGTCCTCCAAAAAGGCAATTCATTTGTCGGATAAAAGAAAGAATAATAAAGAATAATAATAATTCCTTCAATTCCAATAGGGCCTTCGCCGCTGTCGGCGCTCGGGCCCTAATAAAGAAAGAAAGAATAATAATTCCTTCAATTCCAATAGGGCCTTCGCCGCTGTCGGCGCTCGGGCCCTAATTAAAGCTGCAAGCAGCGATGTACGGGCCCTCGCTGACCTGCGCGAGTCGGGGTTACTGGCGGACGCCTCTCCTTGCGACCGCTCCTTTGCGCATCACTCACACACTGAAAATCATCACCAATGAAAAGTGAACTCCCTGCTGAGTTCAATGACACCTCACACAAGCCTATACGTCATACAGGTCATTATCTGTGAAAGGGGGCGTGGCCGCATCATAGGGGGGTGGGTCAAATATCACCAATGAAGAAGGAACTCTTAGCTGAGTTCATTGATACCTCACACAAGCCAATATGTCATACAGGTCATTATATGTGAAAGGGGGCGTGGCCGCATCGTAGGGGCGCGGGTCAAACATCACCAGTGAAAAAGGAAGTCTCTGCTGAGTTCATTGATATCTTACACAAGCCTATACGTCACACAGGTCATTATCTGTGAAAAGGGGCGTGGCCGCATCATAGGGGAAAGGGTCAAACATCACCACTGAAAAAGGAACTCTCTGCTGAGTTCATTGATACCTCACACAAGACTGTATCTTACATGGGTCACCATTTATGAGAGGGGGCGTGGCCGCACCATAGGGGGGCGGGCCAAACCATCACCAATGAAGAAAGAACTCTCTGCTGAGTTCAGTGATACTTCACACGAGACTGTATGTCATACAGTTTATTATCTGTGAAAGGGGGCGTGGCCGCATGATTGGGGGGCGGGTCAAACATCACCAATTAAATAGGAACTCTCTGCTGAGTTCATTGATACCTCACACAAGCCTATACGTCATACAGGTCATTATCTGTGAAAGGGGGCGTGGCCGCATCATAAGGGGGCGGGTCAAACATTACCAATGAAAAAGGAACTCTCTGCTGAGTTCATTGACACCTCACACAAGACTGTACCATAAACGGTTCAAATGTTATGGGAGGGGGCGTGGCCTGAGTGGGTGGGCGTGGTCAAATTATAGAGGCCACCTCAGTTTCACATGTAGACCACACATTCTAAGTTTCATGTAAATCGGATGATGTTTGTCATATAAGGTTTATTTCCTGTTGCCAGATGGTGGCGCTATCTCGTAAAGTCCATTTTGGCCTGCAGATGTCCTCAGGCCTGGACTCTTGGTGATTGTGGGAAATTTCAAGCAGATATGATAACGTACACTGTAGTTACAGCCACTTTCTCCTTCATCGCTAAACACTCAAAATGGCCGCCATGCCACGCCCACACCGTATGACGAAAAGTTTTTCTTTTAATAACTTGTCATCGTTTACATCTCAAGATGACACACACCAAGTTTGAAGCTGATCGGATGAAATCTCTAGGAGGAGTTCGTTAAAGTATAGCACCTTGTCTTTTAGGCCTATTTCCTGTTGCCACTAGGGGGCGCTATGATTTTGAGCCAATAACGGCGTGTATATGTCGTCAGGGGCGGACTCTGATGAATCCTGGAAAGTTTCGAGCCAATCGGACCACGTACGCTCACGTTACACCCACTTCCTGTTTTGGTGGCGAATCGCACAAAATGGCCGCCCCGCCACGGCCACGCCCTATGACGAAAAATTTTTCTTTTAATAACTTTTCATCGTTAACATGTTAAGATGACACACACCAAGTTTGAAGCTGATCGGATGAAAGCTCTAGGAGGAGTTCGTTAAAGTACGACATGTGGAAATGGCCAAAATCGCACTAATTTCGAACATTCAAAACAAAATGGCGGACTTCCTGTTGGGTTTAGGGGGGGGCTACAATGGAGTTTTATGTCCGCCCTGCCATGCTACAGATGTGTCCTAAGTTTCGTGAGTCTACGTTAAACGTAGTGCAGGGGCTGAATTTTCGTAATATTGTAGGGGGCGCTAGCGAGCCATTTTTGTGCGCCTATTCCCGAAACCATTAAAATACGTAAATTTTCACCAGACTTGATGCGACCGCCAAATTTGGTGAGTTTTTGAATATGATAAGTCCTCCAAAAAGGCAATTCATTTGACGGAAAAAGAAAGAAAGAAAGAATAATAATTCCTTCAATTCCAATAGGGCCTTCGCCGCTGTCGGCGCTCGGGCCCTAATTAAAGCTGCAAGCAGCGATGTACGGGCCCTCGCTGACCTGCGCGAGTCGGGGTTACCGACGGACGCCTCTCCTTGCGACCGCGCATTTGCGCGTCACTCGTACACTGAAAATCGTCGCCAATGAAAGGTGAACTCCCTGCTGAGTTCATTGACACCTCACACAAGCCTATACGTCATACAGGTCATTATCTGTGAAAAGGGGCGTGGCCGCATCATAGGGGGGCGGGTCAAACATCACCACTGAAAAAGGATCTCTCTGCTGAGTTCATTGATACCTCACACAAGCCTATACGTCATACAGGTCATTATCTGTGAAAGGGGGCGTGGCCGCATCATAGGGGGGCGGGGCAAACATCATTACTGAAAAAGGAACTCTCTGCTGAGTTCATTGATACCTCACACAAGACTGTACCATATACGGTTCAAATGTTATGAAAGGGGGCGTGGCCGGAGTTGGTGGGCGTGGTCAAATTATAGGGGCCACCTCATTTTCACATGTAGACCACACATTCTAAGTTTCATGTAAATCGGATGATGTTTGTCATATAAGGTTTATTTCCTGTTGCCAGATGGTGGCGCTATCTCGTAAAGTCCATTTTGGCCTGCAGATGTCCTCAGGCCTGGACTCTTGGTGATTGTGGGAAATTTCAAGCAGATATGATAACGTACACTGTAGTTACAGCCACTTTCTCCTTCATCGCTAAACACTCAAAATGGCCGCCATGCCACGCCCACACCGTATGACGAAAAGTTTTTCTTTTAATAACTTTTCATCGTTAACATCTCAAGATGACACACACCAAGTTTGAAGCTGATCGGATGAAATCTCTAGGAGGAGTTCGTTAAAGTATAGCACCTTGTCTTTTAGGCCTACTTCCTGTTGCCACTAGGGGGCGCTATGACTTTGAGCCAATAGCGGCATGTAGATGTCGTCAGGGGCGGACTCTGGTGAATCGTGAAAAGTTTCGAGCCAATTGGAGCATGTACACTCAAGTTACACCCACTTCCTGTTTCGGTGGCGAATCACACAAAATGGCCGCCCCGCCACGGCCACGCCCTATGACGAAAAATTTTTCTTTTAATAACTTTTCATCGTTAACATGTTAAGATGACACACACCAAGTTTGAAGGTGATCGGATGAAAGCTCTAGGAGGAGTTCGTTAAAGTACGACATGTGGAAATGGCCAAAATCGCACTAATTTTGAACATTCAAAACAAAATGGCGGACTTCCTGTTGGGTTTGGGGGGGGGCTACAATGGAGTTTTATGTCCGCCCTGCCATGCTACAGATGTGTACCAAGTTTCGTGTCTGTACGTTAAACGTAGTGCAGGGGCTGAATTTTCGTAATATTGTAGGGGGCGCTAGCGAGCCATTTTTTTGCGCCTATTCCCGAAACCATTAAAATACGTAAATTTTCACCAGACTTGATGCGACCGCCAAATTTGGTGAGTTTTTGAATATGATAAGTCCTCCAAAAAGGCAATTCATTTGTCGGATAAAAGAAAGAAAGAATAATAATAATAATTCCTTCAATTCCAATAGGGCCTTCGCCGCTGTCGGCGCTCGGGCCCTAATTAAAGCTGCAAGCAGCGATGTACGGGCCCTCGCTAACCTGCGCGAGTCGGGGTTACCGGCGGACGCCCCCCCTTGCGACCACGCATTTGCGCGTCACTCATACACTGAAAATTGTCGCCAATGAAAAGTGAACTCCCTGCTGAGTTCATTGATACCTCACACAAGACTATAAATCATACAGGTCATTATCTGTGAAAGGGGGTGTGGCCGCATCATAGGGGGGCGGGTCAAACATCACCACTGAAAAAGGAACTCTCTGCTGAGTTCATTGATACCTCACACTAGCCTATACGTCATACAGGTCATTATCTGTGAAAGGGGGCGTGACCGCATCATAGGGGGGCGGGTCAAACATCAGCAATGAAAAAGGAACTCTCTGCTGAGTTCATTGATACCTCACACTAGCCTATACGTCATACAGGTCATTATCTGTGAAAGGGGGCGTGGCCGCATCATAGGGGGGCGGGTCAAACATCATCAGTGAAAAAGGAAGTCTCTGCTGAGTTCATTGACACCTCATACAAAGCTATACCATGAACTGTTCAAATGTTATGAAAGGGGGCGTGGTCTGAGTACATGGGCGTGGTCAAATTATAGGGGCTACCTCAGTTTCCCATGTAGACCACACATTCTAAGTTTCATGTAAATCGGATGATGTTTGTCATATTGGGCTGATTTCCTGTTGCCAGATGGTGGCGCTATCTCCAAAAGTCCATTTTGGCCTGCAGATGTCCTCAGGCCTGGACTCTTGGTGATTGTGGGAAATTTCAAGCAGATACGACAACAGAAACTGTAGTTACAGCCACTTTCTCCTTCATCGCTAAACACTCAAAATGGCCGCCATGCCACGCCCACACCGTATGACGAAAAGTTTTTCTTTTAATAACTTTGCATCGTTAACATCTCAAGATGACACCGACCAAGTTTGAAGCTGATCGGATGAAATCTCTAGGAGGAGTTCGTTAAAGTACAGCACCTTGTCTTTTAGGCCTACTTCCTGTTGCCACTAGGGGGCGCTATGATTTTGAGCCAATAACGGCGTGTTTATGTCGTCAGGGGCGGACTCTGATGAATCCTGGAAAGTTTTGAGCCAATCGGACCATGTACGCTCAAGTTACACCCACTTCCTGTTTTTGTGGCGAATCGCACAAAATGGCCGCCCCGTCACGGCCACGCCCTATGACGAAAAATTTTTCTTTTAATAACTTTTCATCGTTAACATGTTAAGATGACACACACCAAGTTTGAAGTTGATCGGATGAAAGCTCTAGGAGGAGTTCGTTAAAGTACGACATGTGGAAATGGCCAAAATCGCACTAATTTCGAACATTCAAAACAAAATGGCGGACTTCCTGTTGGGTTTAGGGGGGGCTACAATGGAGTTTTATGTCCGTCCTGCCATGCTACATATGTGTACCAAGTTTCGTGAGTCTACGTTAAACGTAGTGCAGGGGCTGAATTTTCGTAATATTGTAGGGGGCGCTAGCGAGCCATTTTTTTGCGCCTATTCCCGAAACCATTAAAATACGTAAATTTTCACCAGACTTGATGCGACCGCCAAATTTGGTGAGTTTTTGAATATGATAAGTCCTCCAAAAAGGCAATTCATTTGTCGGATAAAAGAAAGAATAATAAAGAATAATAATAATTCCTTCAATTCCAATAGGGCCTTCGCCGCTGTCGGCGCTCGGGCCCTAATAAAGAATTAAAGCTGCAAGCAGCGATGTACGGGCCCTCGCTGACCTGCGCGAGTCGGGGTTACTGGCGGACGCCTCTCCTTGCGACCGCGCATTTGCGCGTCACTCATGCACTGAAAATCGTCGCCAATGAAAAGTGAACTCTGTGCCGAGTTCATTGATACCTCACACAAGCCTATACGTCACACAGGTCATTATCTGTGAAAGGGGGCGTGGCCGCATCATAGGGGGGCGGGTCAAACATCAGCAATGAAAAAGGAACTCTCTGCTGAGTTCAACGATACCTCACTCAAGACTGTACCTTACATGGGTCACCAGTTATGAAATGGGGCGTGGCTTAAGCATAGGGGGCGGGTCAAACCAAAACCAATGAAGAAGAAAGTCATTGCTGAGTTCATTGACACCTCACACAAGACTCTACGCTAAACGGTTCAAATGTTATGAAAGGGGGCGTGGCCTGGGTTACTGGGCGTGGTCAAAATATAGGGGCCACCTCAGTATCACATGTAGACCACACATTCCAAGTTTCATGTAAATCGGATGATGTTTGTCATATAAGGCATATTTCCTGTTGCCAGTTGGTGGCGCTGTCTCCAAAAGTCCATATTGGCCTGCAGGTGTCCTCAGGCCCGGACTCTTGGTGATTGTGGGAAATTTCAAGCAGATACGACAACGTACACTGTAGTTACAGCCACTTTCTCATTCATCGCTAAACACTCAAAATGGCCGCCATGCCACGCCCACACCGTTTGACGAAAAGTTTTTCTTTTAATAACTTTTCATCGTTAACATCTCAAGATGACACACACCAAGTTTGAAGCTGATCGGATGAAATCTCTAGGAGGAGTTCGTTAAAGTATAGCACCTTGTCTTTTAGGCCTACTTCCTGTTGCCACTAGGGGGTGCTATGACTTTGAGCCGATAGCGGCATGTAGATGTCGTCAGGGGCGGACTCTGATGAATCGTGAAAAGTTTCGAGCCAATCGGACAATGTACGCTGAAGTTACACCCACTTCCTGTTTCGGTGGCGAATTGCACAAAATGGCCGCCCCGCCACGGCCACGCCCTATGACGAAAAATTTTTCTTTTAATAACTTTTCATCGTTAACATGTTAAGATGACACACACCAAGTTTGAAGGTGATCAGATGAAAGCTCTAGGAGGAGTTCGTTAAAGTACGACATGTGGAAATGGCCAAAATCGCACTAATTTCGCACATTCAAAACAAAATGGCGGACTTCCTGTTGGGTTTAGGGGGGGGCTACAATGGAGTTTTATGTCCACCCTGCCATGCTACAGATGTGTACCAAGTTTCGTGAGTCTACGTTAAACGTAGTGCAGGGGCTGAATTTTCGTAATATTGTAGGGGGCGCTAGCGAGCCACTTTTGTGCGCCTATTCCCGAAACCATTAAAATACGTAAATTTTCACCAGACTTGATGCGACCACCAAATTTGGTGAGTTTTTGAATATGATAAGTCCTCCAAAAAGGCAATTCATTTGACGGAAAAAGAAAGAATAATAATAAAGAATAATTCCTTCAATTCCAATAGGGCCTTCGCCGCTGTCGGCGCTCGGGCCCTAATAATAATAATTCCTTCAATTCCAATAGGGCCTTCGCCGCTGTCGGCGCTCGGGCCCTAATAATAAAGAATAATAATAATAATAATAATAATTCCTTCAATTCCAATAGGGCCTTCGCCGCTGTCGGCGCTCGGGCCCTAATAAAGAATAATAATTCCTTCAATTCCAATAGGGCCTTCGCCGCTGTCGGCGCTCGGGCCCTAATTATAACTCATTTGAAAGTCTTGTTCTTAGTCTTTCACACCCAAGTTGGAAATCACTGCAGCCAGTTCTATTTGTTATAGTGTACTGAGTACCTGGTCCATACTCTGGATTCTTATCTGAATTTGCAGAGCTTTTGTCAAATTTAGTCCTTAAAACGGACAAAGTTCTTATTGTAGGGAATTTTAATATTCACGTGGACGATGAGAATGATAGCCTTAGTACTGCGTTTATCTCTCTATTAGATTCTATTGGCTTCTCTCAAAGTGTTCATAAACCGACTCACCGGTTTAACCACACCCTCGATCTTGTTCTGGTATATGGTGTTGAAATTGAACATTTAATAGTGAAGAAGAATCCCTTTCTATCTGACCACTGTTTGATAACTTTTGAGTTCATACTGCTGAACCACACGCCATTAGGTAAAACTTTCTATACAAGATCTCTATCTGATAGTGCTGTAGTTAAATTTAAGGATGTGATTCCATCAGCTTTTAATTCATTACCAAGTCACAAAGTAACGGAGGACTCCTATGCTAATTTCAGTCCCTTCAAAATCGATCATTTTGTTGATAGTGCAGCAGGCTCGCTGCGATCGACACTCGACTCTGTTACCCCTCTAAAAAAGAAGATAATAAAACCAAGACGGTTAGCTCCATGGTATAACACTGAAACTCGCAAATTAAAGCAAATATCGTGGAGACTTTAGAAGATTTGGTGATGTCCCTGATGAGAATCACTTTCGCTGCCTCAGGCGTCGACCCATGAAGTTTTATGTTTTACAATTTCTTGCCCATGTTGCCTGGATCTTGTTTTGTTTTCAAAGTATGCGTGCTTTCTTGGCGATATCAGCATTTTTCTTGGTGAGGTTGTTCGTTGATGTAAACTTGGGTGCCTGCTGGTAGCTGGCTGCTCCTGGGCAGTAAATAGTAGGGGCGAGGCCTCAAAACCGAGAATATATTGGGGCGTGATATTTTAATTACGATCATTTCCAGCTGCTGCATTTATCAATGTACGACCATTCTTACGCTCTGATTGGTGTGATACAAACGTTTTATGAATCTCACATGAAGCCTGTCGTAAGAGGATTTCTGCCCTCATATCTGGGCTGGCTTCTACGTTAGGTTGATAAATGAGGGCCATTAGCTCTAAGGATGTGCTTCAATACATAACTGAAGTGAGCACGCTAATGAGTAGCACTATGGTGCAATTTGTTTACCTTGTCATAAGCTAAAGCCTTCTTCCAAGCTACAAGAAAACAAGGTGCTCTTCTGCAAAAGCACAGCTGGGAGTGCTTGAGAGCCCTTTGAGGTGCAGGGTGATTTTAGGCTGAGATGCTTCGGGTGTGTTTAGGTGTGAGCCCAAAAGACAAAACAGCGATCAGGTGGTGGAACCGGGGTATTGAAGTCCAGTCCATGCAACCGATGGATATGATCAAAACCTGTATACAGCCCACCCACATCACTGGAAAGTCAGCATTACTACAGGGTCATGGCAGGGTAGTGGACGTGGACTTGTCAAAATGGACAGTAAACTGCCCGAACATGACTTGCCACTTTTCATGGGCTGTCTACAACTTTTCCAGCAGTTATATCATGATTCATCTCACCATGGAAATCAGGTTGAGGGTCATAATCTCTTGATACATCACCCTTTCAGAGTGTCTAACATTGTGTCACCAGCAAAATACAGTTAGCAGAGGATGGTTTTCAAGCCATCGACCTCTGGGTTATGGGCCCAGCACACCCGCGCTGCCCCACCCATCATCACCCCAGATGGGACTCGAACCCACAATCCCTGGCTTAGGAGGCCAGTGCCTTATCCATTAGGCCACTGGGGCTTTATGTCATGTAAACTCACCAGTTCAGGAGGAATACAGACTGGGGTATACAGTAATTTGTTTTATTCATAGTATCTGCACTATTGTATGGTATATTTTTTGAAGTTATCATTATATATTGCTATATTTTACCTTCTGATAGAGGTCATGCCACTTCCGCTGCTTAGGGGCTGGTCTGTTGCCTCCAGAAGGCCAAACCCCTGAGCCGGCATACGCCCTCAACCTTGCCATCCGCTCTCCTTCCCCCATGGACTTCTGGCTTTTAGGCTCATTGCTCATCTAAAGGCAACATGAATATGGACAACAATATACAATGAGCATCCTTTGGACAATACACTGTGACACTACAGCACAAATGCACACCTACAGTGACAGCTGCATTATCAAATCAATCAAGTTAGTTTTAAATGGGTAGCAATCTACCTAGATGATTATCAAAGAGTAGGCTATGTCATAGCAAGTTAGTTACATATTGTTTCTCTATTCATAGTAATATTAAAAATATTATATGTAGATCGTAACGTTAGTTTGTTTACATGACACAAACAAGCCATAATACAGTAGTTAACCTACAGCTTGCAATTTACCCAGGAGCAGGTAGTTACCTAAGAATAGTAATACCATAGCTACATGGCTTTTTCTATTTATATTAATATTTGATACGTTACATTTATCAATTGTAACGTTCACGTCAGTTTGTTTACATCTTCACATGACACGAACGATCATATTAGCTATCCTACCGCTACAGTTAGCATTGGCGATTGTTAGCTATGATGCCATATAACATAATGTAACACGTAGCAAAATTATCAGAAAACACATCTTAATGGTTACTTGCCATTGAATTTAATGATATATTTAATGACATTGTCAGCTTAAGTGCGATGACAGCAAACCGTTACTAGGCACGCTGGGTACGTTAGCGTCATGTACGTGGTGCGTCATCCAATCTTTCCAATTAATCAGCGTTATGATTGGCTAGGTCCATTGTCATCCCGCTACGTGATTGGACGGGGGTGAATCTCACTTTGGACATGAACAAACATGATTAGATGTTATGATTAGATTAGATAGAGACTGCGCCTGTCTGATGTTTTATGAGCGGGAGCTCGATCATTAAGCCACAAACATTTGCTTTATGGCTTTTTGAGGTTGAGCTGAACATGTATGCTTATCAGGCTATTTTCCTGTTACTCTGTTCTTACACGTCAATTGGGGAAGCTGACTCATGCGGAAATGTAGAAGCTGGACGTGCATTGTATTGTTCTTACATGTCAATTGGATTCTGACTTTGAATTCAAATATTTGGCATCCAAGAAAATTTCGGAACTGATGATATATCAATCATTTTGCTGGTGATTTCTTGGTCACAGTAACAAGCTTGATCATTGACATACTGTTGCACGCCATGTATCACAAAACTGTTGGGTGGGGCCTTATGTATTTGCTTGTATTACATCAAGTGATCTGCATACCAATGACCGTAAAGATTAATATGTACATGGTTTGCAGAACTGTACCTTCTAATAGAGGTAAGGCCACTTGGGTTATCTTTGCGCTGCTCTATGGTCTTCTGCAGAAGGATAAATCCCAGAGTTGGCTCACTCCAGGTAATTTAAGCAACTAACGTCCCTGGGTGGACTTGAACCACCATCCTTTCGGTTAACAGCCAACTGCGCTGACCTATTGCGCCACAGAAACTGCGAATAACTGATGTTTTGTGAGCGGGAGCTCAATCTTTAAGCCACAAGCTTTTGCTTTATGGCTTTTTGAGGTTGAGCTGCACATGTATGCTTATCAGGGTATTTTCCTGTTACTTAGAAATTCGGGAAGCTGCCTCATGCGGAAATGCAGAAGCTGGACGTGCATTGTATTGTTCTTACATGTCAATTCACAGAAAGGTTACTTACCCAACCCGGTTTGATAAAACATTAGATCTCTATTATTGTTCAAATAAGTGAGAATATCAATCAATCAAGCGGCCTCCAGGATCCACAGACAGAGGCAGTGCACTGCGGTTTGCACTTTGTCCATGTCTGACATTACTAATCCAACTGAATAGATTATTACATTCGTGCAAACAGGTATAGCACCACTTTTTGGGTTGTCTTGAACGTGTTGCCAGTAAGTTACTGTAAGGGTATTATATTGTAAAAAACATGTACAGTTATGATACTGTGTAGTTACCACAAATATACAATAAAAAGTCTAACAGTGTGTCTTTCTTTCTCTCTGTCTCTCTCTTTCTCTGTCTCTCTTTCTCTCACCCCCAACAGGTCGGGGAAGATGACCGCCCACCCTGAGCCATGGTTCTGCTCGAGGTTTCTGCCTCTTAAAAGGAAGTTTTTCCTTGCCTCTGTCACCTAGTGCTTGCTCTTGGTGGGAATTGTCCAGGAGTTGTGCTCTTTCCATCGCTGGACAGTATTCCCATTTAGGATCAGGAGTCTCCTCCCATGCTGAACACAGCCTGAGCCAAGGCCCGCTTTCCCCTCATGAGTAGTCCAACGCGTTCGCCGGGACTTCCTTGAGGCCTAAGCTGGTAGAAAATCTCCCCGAGGAATGCTCAAGCTCTATTTTTGGAAAATCAATCGATAGGTGATACTATTCCAGCATTTAGGCCACAGTAAATATATGTAGATATGTTTAGGTTTACTACATATTCGCTGTAACTCAATCCATGACAAAGCATCTCTCTCTTTAAAAATCTCTGTGTCAAAAATGAACATGTCTAACAGCATTTTAAACATCTGCAGTAAAATATGAATGGTGCATTTCCCCACGAACATGCAGATAAAATCTTTTCATCAGTTTCCATAGTGTAGTGGTTATCACGTTCGCCTAACACGCGAAAGGTCCCCTGTTCGAAACAGGGTGGAAACACATTTCTTTGTTTGTGTTGACTTCGCACAATCAAACTCTGCTGAGTTAAACTCTCAATAACCTTCACAGAATGATCTCCCTGTTGTGAAATTGTGGCCAGGCCTACCATAGTTTCCTGAATAGTTTCATCACATTCAGGAATTCAGGAATGTCCTGTCTAAAATCTATGCAGAAAAACTAGTCCATGCATTTGTTACTTTAAGCTGGATTATTGCAATTCTTTATTATCAGGCCGCTCGAAAAAGTCCATAAAGACTCTTCAGCTGATCCAGATTGCTGCAGCACGTGTTTTGACAGGAACCAGGAAAAGAGATCACATCTCTCCTGTTTTAGCTTCTCTGCATTGGCTTCCTGTAAAATCCAGAATAGAAATTAAAATCCTTCTTCTCACCCACAAAGCTCTTCATGTTAATGCATGTTACTAACTCAACTTCTTCCCTTTCATGGAGTTTTGCGCTCTCTCGCCCCCGTAATCTTGTGCTCTCTCGCCCCTTTCCTCTCTCCTCCTATCGCTTCTGTAGTTGGTATAGCCAATTTCTTGTGCAGAAAAGCATCCCATAGGACTGCCAGATCAAAGCAAGAAAAATCAATGTCCTGTCATGGTGCCACATTATGTAAACCCCAGCCATCTGAAAACGATCAGAATCAATATCTGAAACGTTTAGTGGCCATGCCTGGCGTGTGGTGTTGTCTCTCATACTGTACTTTGATCTGGTTTCTGTGCAGTCTTGGTATTTTCTCCTACTTGTTTCTACTCCTGCACATGCAAAACATACTGTTCATGTAATGTTGAATTAAAGTCTCTTTACACTACACAGCACTGCACATTTATTATCATTACAATAACACATGTTTGAGTTTAAAGTGCTTTACAGAAAAGGATTCTTAATAGGGACTGTCTTACAGATGATTGTAATAAATTACTCTTGACCCGTTAGACCACAGATAAGATAATACTATCAGCAAGTGCAGTCCTACTTGGTGATTACAGTAAAACACAAGAGAACTAATTCAGCCAGGGTATATCAAGTTACATACCATTTTATAACTTTTGTTCTAGAGCCGGGGAAAGTTGACACACAATTACCACTGGTTTGGGTTTTAATGACATTGGTAAAGCCGATAGTAGGGAGCTGGGAAAGCCACAACAAGTCAGATCTCTCGCTTACGTCACAGACTTTGGACTTCTTTGTGAATGGAGATATAATGAACTTTAGCAGGTTGTCAAAAATAAAGCGAATGGGAAAACAATAGCAGGGGTGAAAAGTTACACCACAGCTTGGATGTCTTCTGTTTTTGTTGCACAAAAGCATATTTTTTAAATGCATTTGTTTGTCACTATGTCACTAAGAATTCCCACCCATGCTTTTTTCAAGAGGTGATAATGTGCTCTTGCAAGACTTTTAACAATGTAAGCACACGTGGCACCGGTTCATGCTGAGATTATGTCATGTGAGAGTTCAGCAGTTAAAGAGCTGCCTTTGTCTTTCTGCAAACATATCTAGAACGTGACACACAATAGCAGCAGCACATTATCAACATTCAATTAGACACATTCAATTAAATATCACAATATTTTTGACCAAATACTGTACATTGATGGCGATATTGCGGCGATATTGTTGGTGCTTTCACAAAATATTTACACAATGAGAGTTTAGATAAATAATCATTAGTAATGTGGATATAATGACTAAGTGGGTGAAGTCAAATAATAGAACAGTTACAACAGTCTGGTCAGTCAGTATTCAGCTACAGTTTCTGGCTCTGGAGCTGTGGAGTCTGGATCTGTGGTTGGAGACACCTGCTACCTCCATGTTCCTGCTCGACACCCTCTGCTGCAATTCTCTTCAACATGTATCGCCCCATTGAGCTTTCCAAAATTTCACATCACTGTCCACCGAGTGAGTCTCTTGTAAAAAAAATCAAATCAGCATTTTTTCGTCTACTGAACGTGCTGTCACGTATACCCCTTACATTAAAAGATATTAGTTTTAAACTATCAGAGGTTAGCTTACCGTCAGGTGGAAAGCTCTGAACATGAGTACCTCGAAAAACTCCTAAAATGTTTTTAGGTTTATTGGAGTGAACATATTGCCCTTTTAATTATGTATAAGAAGAACAAAATAGCCCATAAAAATGGGTGATGAATTAAACTTGAGTATTTTGCCTCATATTAAGAGAAGTTAAGCAAGTCAAGCAATGTCAACATTGTACCTCACATTAACAGAAGCATAACAAGTTATGCAGTGTGTCTCACACCGTTAATGATGACTAAAGGACCCTGCCATTTAGTTTTCTTTCCGTCTTGGCGCACTTTCTTCACAAGGGGCCACAGTTTATTTCTGCACAGTCTCTCCTGTTGGTTTAAATCCTCAGTTATCCGGAGGTTCTTTCTCTTCATGACATCAGCGTTGAGGGAGGCTCTCCATACTTTAAATCTGAAAGTGCGCATACTGAACTGAATGATGATGGGTCGAGTGCTTTTATCCTCTCTCGGACGTCCGGCCCTGTACACGGTGTCCACCATGAATCCAAGCTTGCTCTTTTCCTCTGGGAGGATTCCAGCGATAATCTCCAGCACCTCCTTCCCCACATCCTCGTTGCTGCTTTCTGGAAGATTCAGAAGACAAAGATTCCCTCTCCTACTGTACCGCTTCGATTCTTCTAGTTTCTCTCTCAGGATTGTCATCTCGCCATTCATCTTCTTCACTGTGTCCTCCGTACCTTTCCATTGGTTTTCCAGCCCTTTCACATTTTCCTGCACTCTAATAATCTCAGCTGTATTTTTCATTACCATTTCTTCAATCTTCAAAAAACGGTCATTTAAGCCATTAATGGCTTTTAGGATGTCAGCATTTGATACCGTTTCCACTTCTTTGGTGCAGACCTTCTTAGGAATTGGGCTTCTCGTGGGAGTATCAGGAAGAGGTGTACATAAACCGGAGAACGAATCTTCGACATTCACATCCATTATCAGGCCTCCCTTTTTCATATTCTTGGCGTCTCTCTTTGACATCTCAGCATAGGTGTCCTGGTTGTTAGCAAGACTTTAGCTCACAGTGCACTGCACACGTGTCCTGATTTAGCTAGCAAAACTTTGGCTAACACCTAACAGTTTGTATGCTAGTTGGTATTTCACTAAAATTAACCAGCAAAAGTCCTTTTGTTTGGGCATTTGAATTTACAGGAAGCAAGGGCAACGTTCCACTCCAGATGACATAGTCTCAAAAAGTCAATTTAAATCATTGGTACTCGGTCAGAGCCTCGGAGCTCAGAATAAGACGTCTGCACAGGTCGCCATCTTGAACCAACCCACTGATTCTCTTCATCATCACGGATAACAGTCGTTCTCCTCGTCACCGCCGAAGGCCCGCCCCTCTGCCCTCACATCAACAGCTGATTGGACGGGAAGTTAACAGCAACCAATAGAATTAAAGTAGGTCACCAGATTTAAAAAAACTGTATTTTTTCTGTAACACTGAACACATTAAAAATAAATGATTTAACGGTTACAAAAAACAACAACGGAAAAACTACAACATAATATGTAATATAGAGTATACATAATTAAATCAACCTGACATGTGTGTAGTAATAACAATAACCAAACTTTTCTTTCTTAAATATTATTTAAATATTTAAAATCCTGAAAATGTAGAAAGTAAGTGTGTGTGTGTGTGTGTGTATATGTGTTCATATCGTGAGAACATTTCTTGAGTTATGATTGTATGAAATTATCATTTAAGTTATAATAAATTTATATATTAACTCAATGTTCACATCACTCCAGTTCGGAGGTCTTTACACTGTTTTCCTGCCCAAAGAATGTATTTCAAAATGCTACTGCATACACAGAACCACGGGGGGGGGGGGGATAGAGTCCAGGTTGAAATATACACAAGTTATCCTTTAAATATCAACATAGTATTAAAATTAAAAATGGGCATGTACAAGGAGGGATAAGAGGCTGATTCACATATGCACACTTGTAGGTAATATGTGATTTATAAACAGAATATTACATACAGATGTGCATGCGCACGGTTTTATAAATCAGATTTATTTTTGGCTTTTGGGTGTACGTACACTTTCAGCAAGGATCCTACGCGCAGTTTTATAAATGAGACCCCAGATATGCTGCTCTATACACTAAAAGTAGTGATTATTTACATGGAGTCTGGTGGAGATATGCTGCTCTATACACGCTAAAAGTAGTGATTATTTACATGGAGTCTGGTGGAGATATGCTGCTCTATACACGCTAAAAGTAGTGATTATTTACATGGAGTCTGGTGGAGATATGCTGCTCTATACACGCTAAAAGTAGTGATTATTTACATGGAGTCTGGTGGAGATATGCTGCTCTATACACGCTAAAAGTAGTGATTATTTACATGGAGTCTGGTGGAGATATGCTGCTCTATACACGCTAAAAGTAGTGATTATTTACATGGAGTCTGGTGGAGATATGCTGCTCTATACACGCTAAAAGTAGTGATTATTTACATGGAGTCTGGTGGAGATATGCTGCTCTATACACGCTAAAAGTAGTGATTATTTACATGGAGTCTGGTGGAGATATGCTGCTCTATACACGCTAAAAGTAGTGATTATTTACATGGAGTCTGGTGGAGATATGCTGCTCTATACACGCTAAAAGTAGTGATTATTTACATGACCTGCAGGCGGCGGCCTTCTGTCTTTTAGACTTTTAATCTGAAAAGCCCCGATTTAAAGGAAACCGGAAGTGTGGGGCTGGCGGCGGGATAGCTGTGTGTTTTGTTTGCTGCAGAGCGTCTAGGTGAGTTTTTTCGGAGTCAGAGCTCCAGGTGAACCCGCACGCGTTCAGGTAAATATCTTAATAACTGCTCTTTTACACGGCAGCCAGAGTGTGTGCGAACAATAAGCGACTAGAAGCCCGAGCGGCGCATGCGTTAACACGCCGGGCAAGCTCCGTTGTTAGCTCCGCTGTTAGCTTCGTGGCTAACTACTAGCTCCGCTGTTAGCTTCGTGGCTAACTGCTAGCGTTAAAGTCTCAGCTCTCTTCTAATGTGTGCTGTGTTGTCTGATTTAACGTAATTTTTCCGTGTTATTAGTCAGTTTGAGAGGAGTTTTATATGCTAGCAGCCTCGGGCAGAAGCTAACAGGCTAGTTAGCAGTCCATGGTGTTTCTTTAAGCATTCATTTACTGCGAAATTAACTTCACAGTACTAAAGAAAATCCTGAAATAGTCCAAATTTTAAAAGAAACTGGAAAAAATCAATAAAGTACAGTAACATCAAAAGGTCTAAAGAAGTTGTAATATTTCAAGAGAGTGTACTATGTGTATATGTGTGATTGTGTTTTTGTTATGTTGTCTTGCCTCTAAATTTTCCTTTGGGATGAATAAAGTATCTATCTATCTATTTATCTATCTATCTCTATAGTATCTATTTATAGTATCTATCTATTCATAATATCTATCTATATCTAAAGTATCTAGCTATCTATAGTATCTATCTATCTACAAGTACATTCAGCCAATACTATGTTTCCTCCAGTCCGTTATGAATGCAGAACTCTGAGTTAGGGCTGCACGATAACGGCCAAAATGATAATCACGATTAATTTGATCAATATTGTGATCACGATTATTTGTTGTTAACCAAACAACTTTTATTGTCACATAGGCTATTTATAACTGCTTTCACATCCATAATGTGCTACATTCCTCTTATGTTGAAGTTGTATGTTGTATAGACATACAGCTGCAACACATGGAAATGAAAATTATCTGAAATAAATAGCCTAGGATATATAAAAAAAAGTATCTCTGTGAAAACTCCTTTACTTGTTTTCATCAATAACTGATTAAAAGAGCTAGGGAGGAGGGAGGGGGGGGGGATGGGAGTACTCACAGAGAGACGGCTGACTCATTATGAATGGGGGGGAGATGAGCGTACTTATGAATGGGTCCAGCAGCTCCGTCTCACACGCTGTTACTCTACCAACTGAAGTTAGCTGCATTCAATAACTTGTTCTGTGTTTGTTGTCGTGGCGACCGCGATAGCAGAGTTACCACGGAAACACTGGTACAGATACAGGTTTGCCTCTCATGCGGGGCTGCGCGGAGAGTAAGAGGAGAGAGAGTAAGACGAGAGATCCAACACAGGCACGGCTTTACAGAAGAAATGGGTCATGTAACGTGAAATTAAACCATGTCGATATAAACAACATTGCTTCGTTTGTGGAGAGGCAGCGGATGCGACCTAGAGGAAAAATAGAGCCCTAGAGATCTGTGAGCTAACAGACAATAACTAGCACCGACTAGCACTGGTCACTGCTGTTCTCTGAATACACAGACGGACAAAATGTTGCGTTTACTGGTAAACCTGTAAACCGCCGTATAACCCACTGTTATCTGTGGAGTTTTCCTCCCGTTACTCTGTCCTCTGGGACTGTCTCCATCTAGAAACTAAGCTGCACGGTGCAGGGAACAACTCTGACTGGCTCATGATCAGACAGCGGTTAACGGAGCGGTAGATGGGCTTTTGCAAAAAAAAAAACGGAGCGTTCTATGGAATGAAAAAAAAATTGCTCGATTACTCAAATTTGATTGTGGGAAGCCAAAATCGTGTTTAAAATTTGATTAATTGTGCAGCTCTAATTATATGCTTCCCCTCCTCGTTACTTTCCATTAGAAGCTGCTGCTCATTGGGTGAAACATATGGCGCATGCGTCTTCTCCATCTCTGCATCAGTAAATCTGTGATGGATACCGTGGTCTATTTGAGAAAGCCGTGAACGTGCACTTATCCCAGCTATCTCCACCTGGCTGGACATTCTACTTCCGTGCAACAGGCCCCTGGTCTCCGAGCCTGTTCAGATGCCGTGTAAACCTATCAACGGCTACCCACGTCGACAGATTCGCTACATATTCATAAACATTTTACTGGTCTTTGCATGTTGCACCTCAAACTTGCCCAAAACCTTCGAACCCCACTGTATTCCCTTAAAGAAGCGACCAGGCCTCCCTTGTTGCACCATCAAAACGTCTTTCTGAACTTTCCATTTTCACACAGGAACATCTGGAGATGTTCTGCTAAATGAAGTGTGGTTGGTCCAGGCTACTGTGCATGTAGCTTGTAGCTCCAGTTAATGACTTTTGGGCCTTACATTTTAGTAGTTCTTTCAGTTTGAATGCAGGAGATACTTGACACTCTGGAGTCCTATGGATTGGTCCCCTCATCAGCCCTTGCATTTTCTCCATTCACACAGAAGATTTTAATCTAGTAAAACACGGTCAACTAGAATTCACTCACATCTCCCTTTAGTTCTTCTAACCCTTGTATCATTATCTCTGCATGTCACCCCCCCCCCTTCCACCGCCATGGGTCTACTAAAGGCACCTTCAGCAGACGTCAAGCTGGCGACCAGAGCAGGAAAGAAGAGCAATGAGGAGGAGATGGAAGAGGAGTATGTGGTGGAGAAGGTTTTGGACCGCAGAGTGGTGAAGGGAAGAGTAGAGTTTCTGCTGAAATGGAAGGGGTTCTCAGAGTAAGTATGAGTCTAGAATATTAATGCTTGGTGTTCTTGGTCCTGAGATATATAATATATTTACATATTGCAAATAAGTGTCGGCATGGTATCATGTCCTCAAAGGTGAAGGTTTGGTATTTTGACACTACGTTGCAGACCCACTAATAACCTTACAAGATAGTAATAGAAAAAAAGGAATAATAGGAATGATAATTAGAGTGAGAATAGATTGTCTAAAAACAAAGTGTGAGGAGATGTTCTTCTGTCTGCACTCACCTTTCCAGTGAGGATAACACATGGGAGCCGCAAGACAACCTGGACCTGGACCTTATCACCGAGTACATGCAGAAACACAAGGAGACGGAGGAGAAGAAGAAGAAGAAGGAGGGCAAGAGGAAAGGTGTCAGGGAGGAGGAGGTGAGTGAAGGAAAGAGGGTAGAAATCTAATCTCAATACTAATGAATATTTTTAGGATGTATAAAAAAAAGTATCTCTGTGAAAACTCCTTTACTTGTTTTCATCAATAACTGATTAAAAGAGCTAGGGAGGAGGGGGGAGGGGGGGGGGTGGGAGTACTCACAGAAAAGGCTGACTCATTATGAATGGGGGGGGGAGATGAGCGTACATATGAATGGGTCCAGCAGCTCCGTCTCACACGTTGTTACTCTACCAACTGAAGTTAGCTGCATTCAATAACTTGTTCTGTGTTTGTTGTCGTGGCGACCGTGATAGCAGAGTTACCACGGAAACACTGGTACAGATACAGGTTTGCCTCTCATGCGGGGCTGCGCGGAGAGTAAGAGGAGAGAGAGTAAGACGAGAGATCCAACACAGGCACGGCTTTACAGAAGAAATGGGTCATGTAACGTGAAATTAAACCATGTCGATATAAACAACATTGCTTTGTTTGTGGAGAGGCAGCGGATGCGACCTAGAGGAAAAATAGAGCCCTAGCAGAAGATACTTGACACTCTGGAGTCCTATGGATTGGTCCCCTCATCAGCCCTTGCATTTTCTCCATTCAAAGATTTTAATCTAGTAAAAAACGGTCAACTAGAATTCACTCACATCTCCCTTTAGTTCTTCTAACCCTTGTATCATTATCTCTGCATGCCCCCCCCCCACACCTTCAGCAGACGGCAAACTGGCAACCAGAGGAGATGGAAGAGGAAGAAGAAGAGTATGTGGTGGAGAAGGTTTTGGACCGCAGGGTGGTGAAGGGAAGAGTAGAGTTTCTGCTGAAATGGAAGGGGTTCTCAGAGTAAGTATGAGTTTATAATATTAATGCTTGGTGTTCTTTGTCCTGAGATATATAATATATTTACATATTGCAAATAAGTGTCGGCATGGTATCATGTCCTCAAAGTTGAAGGTTTGGTATTTTGACACTACGTTGCAGACCCACTAATAACCTTACAAGATAGTAATAGAAAAAAGGAATAATGGGAATGATAATTAGCGTGAGAATGGATTGTCTAAAAACAAAGTGTGAGGAGATGTTCTTCTGTCTGCACTCACCTTTCCAGTGAGGATAACACATGGGAGCCGCAAGACGACCTGGACCTGGACCTGGACCTTATCACCGAGTACATGCAGAAACACAAGGAGACGGAGGAGAAGAAGAAGAAGGAGGGCAAGAGGAAAGGTGTCAGGGAGGAAGAGGTGAGTGAAGGATAGAGGTTACTCCAGACTGAAGAGTCCCAGAAATCTAATCTCAATATGAATGAATGAAATGAATGAAAGGGCTTTACAAATGTCTTTTAAGATTTATAGATCATACCGTAATTCCTCAAAGAAAAACCGGTAGTTAATTAAACTGCGGCCCTCTGATAGTGCATGTATTTTAGGGGGGGGGGGTATTAGGCCACCCCCTTTCCACCAATCATTACTTTTTGTCTGTAAAGTGACCTTGAGTGATGAGAAATGCGCTGTTAAATATAGTGTAGTATTATTATTATTATTATTACACCTTTGTATGCAAAACCTTTACATACAGTTGTGTTCAGTATAACAGCTGTGTTTTTAAAGAATTGAATAATGCTCAAAATCCTTAGAATAGCTTTTAATTCCATAATGCCAATGCATTGGGAACACTGCCCATTCATTTCCAAATCAAAACATGACCAACATTGACGTCTGTGAGGCTGTCTTGAATTGTTTAAGAGCAAGTGGAATAAACACCACCCACCTGGTGTCAGTGGCTACAGACGGGGCACCGAGTATGACAGGAGCGCACAACGGCTTTGTGGCTTTACTGCAGGAGTCGCTGGATAGAAAGTTGCTGACTTTTCACTGCATCCTGCACCAAGAGGCACTGTGTGCTCAAACATTTCCTCCGGAATGCACAGAAGTAATGAATTGGGTTATTCAGATTGTGAGCAAAATAATGGCACAAAGTGTAAATCACCGTCAGTTCTGTTCGTTACTGGGCGAGCTGGAAAGCACGTATTCTTATATCCTGCTGCACAACAAAGTCCGGTGGCTGTCCAGAGGCGACGTGCTGATATGCTTTGCTCACACTTCCTGAGCAGGAACAGCCAGAATGGCTGGAAAAGCTACACTTCTTGGTAGACACGAAAGCGCACCTGAACACGCTGAACACAGCTCTTCAGGGTAAAGGACCCACAGGGCTGTGCGTCCTTCACCCTGAAGAGCTGTGGAGGTTTTTGCATTCGAGCACAAGTTGACAGGTCTAACCCTATTTTACCAAACCGTCAACCCCAACGTCTTTTCTTTGGAGTAAAAAAATGCATGCAGTAATGTTATTTCATTTTCTCTGAAGTCATTCATTGATTTATTAACTGTAACACAGTATAGTTTGTTTATACATAGCACAAAGGCAAAAAAAACCGTTATATGCAGAGTTATTTCATTTAAAATTTCCAAAGGGTTTTGTGGCTCCCAGTGTTTTCTTTACTGTGTGAAATGGGTCCAAATGACTCTTTGAGTGGTAAAGGTTGCCGACCCCTGCCCTAGACCAAAAACAACAATTTCCCTCTCATCAGTCCCCAGAATGTTGCTTCATTTCAGTGTGAAATGCACTATAACCAGCATGCACAACATGTTCTTCCTTCCTTCCTTAAATATGTATATAGATTAAATATGGGTCATAACTGACATTTGTTTCTTCACAGAATCAATCAGCTCACTAATTGACCACAACACTGCTGTTATTTTGAACATGCTCCTTTCAATTACAGATTCAATTCCACAGAAAGAGCAGCATGCATGTCATGACGGTTAGTTTTCTAGGACTCTACAACACTTACTAGTAAATTATTTGCCATGTGGAAATATCACTTTTACCAAAAAATATGATTCATGAGTTTAGTGATGCTATTATTTTGAACACAACTGTACATCAAAGCTATTTTTTAAACATCCATGACCACGACATATGCGCCTGTGTTTGTCAGAGGATCAGTGATGCTCAGCAGTTTTATTCCAGAGCACAGCAGAAAGCTCTGAGCTTCAGAAATGCTTGAGGAAATGGAGCTTGTGTGGACAATACCACATTACAGTACCATATTACTTACTTACACAATACTGCTGGCTATACAAGTTTGATTTAGCAAAAACGACAACCTAAAACAAAAGGTCAACTGGTGCCCGTCATTGCTAATGCCTATCAGGGACAATGGACAGGGACTTTACTGGAGCTGTTCCAGCAACATAAAGACAACACGGTAACCCTTACAGATACCAGTAAAAGCTAAAAATCTGTGGGAAAATGTTACATTTACAACTTCCCCAGTACTAAAATCCCAGATGATCCCCCATTTGTTACTAAACAGCTGGCTAAAAGGCTGGCAACAAAATGGAAGCCACAAATTGATCAAAAGTAGTTTTTTTTATCACAAACTAACCAACACTGGATGTTACATTTCCCATAATGCAACTCCATAATAGTGATGTTGGCAGATAATTAAGAAAGGTAATGCGTCAGTCAAACAATGTTCCATAGACATGCTCTAAGTGTTGTTTCTAGTTTAAGATAGAGCTCTACAGCATGGCACCTCACTAACTCACTCTCTTGGTTTTTCTGTCTGTTGATAGAAACGGAGAGGAAGAGGAGTCAAACGTCACCGCTGTCAGCAGTGTGACAAATCCTTCACAACATCAGAATATTTAAAGATTCATCAGAGAGTTCACACTGGAGAGAAACCTTACAGCTGTGATCAATGTGGGGCAGCTTTCACACTACAGAGTAACCTGAAAAAACATCAACGCATTCACACTGGAGAGAAGCCGTACAGCTGTGAACAATGTGGGGAAACCTTTTCTCAAAGTAGTCACCTTAAAACTCACCAGCACATTCACACTGGAGAGAAGCCGTACAGCTGTGAACAATGTGGGGAAACCTTTTCTCAGAGTGGTAGCCTTAAAACTCACCAGCGCATTCACACTGGAGAGAAGCCGTACTGGTGTGAACAATGTGGGAAAACGTTTTCTCAGAGTGGTAACCTTAAAAGTCACCAGCACATTCACACTGGAGAGAAGCCGTACAGCTGTGAACAATGTGGGGAAACCTTTTCTCAGAGTGGTAGCCTTAAAACTCACCAGCGCATTCACACTGAAGAGAAGCCGTACTGGTGTGAACAATGTGGGAAAACGTTTTCTCAGAGTGGTAACCTTAAAAGACACCAGCGCATTCACACTGCCTCGTTGTGAACATGTTTCAGAGCCAAGCTGTTTCCTCCTCCTCCTCATGCCCTGATAGCTGTGTTGTTATATTCTGATCTTCTCTCCACATTGAAGGCTGACCAGCAGTAACTTTATCTTCTGATCAACATGTATGTTATTGTGGATCAGCTGGACTGTTTTCTGCCTTTCCTCAGAACCCTTTACCATTTAGGCACCAGAATCGGTGCCTGAACCCATCCTTTTAAAAATACATTTTTTAAATGTATATATTAAAAATAAAAATTGGAGCACAAAAAGACATTCAGTCAGCAACATTTAAGAACGGCTTGTTTATTGCTATATGGTCCAAATTAAATGTAAAAAAAAATGTAATAACAACAATAATGTATTTCTCCAGTAAATTGCTGCTAAATGACAAAAACAACCTCTAGGTTTTGGTACCCAACCCTAACCACAGTGTACCCACCGTGGGAAGGAGAAGGCCCAAAGGAGAAACATTAAGACGTTTAAAGATGTTTTGGTTGGAAAACGTAGACATGTTTGAAACATTTTTTATTTTGTTTTTATTTTGTAAAAACTTTCTTCTCCTCTCTAGAATCATACACATTGTGTTTTGGCTGACAGGAAGTCAGTGTAATTTCATTTTAGGAATACATTTTTGTCACCCTTATATATTTCTAAACTCCCAAAAGTTGGCAAAAACTCTAACCTTTCAGCATTGTGAGTTTAATAAGCGCAAACCCAATATTTGTGTAAATTGGTCCTCTCATTACCAACATACTAGAAGTTGGCCATTTTTAATTGTACGCTCTCTAGTTATTGTTGTTTTGTAGTTTAACATGTTTTCCTACTTTGTGGAATTTCATTTAATAATTTTGTCTGACATTTCATATTTTCTGTGACTGAATGTGGTTTTAAATCTGTTGAGGTCTGTTCAGACTGAAAGTAAAGACCCTGAAATAGAAAGCAAACAGCTGATTTATTCATCTGACTTGTAAAATAACATCAATGATTGAATTGTTTTAAATGTTTTGCAATGTGGAACAATTCAATACAAAATAAAAGAAATAAAACGATGCCTCGTGCTGATTATTTGACTTGATTTGGTGGATTTATCCTTCCTGCCGTTTCTGTGATTAAACTCCTTGATAAGAGAACGTTTCATCCACCAAAAGTGCTGCAAGACTCAGATTATTATTCTAAGTATGTGACAACATTATGGGATGGATCCCTACAGAGAGAGAGCTTTTAGTTGGAGAGTAAGATCTTTTTAGTTTAACCAGACTCCATGTAAATAATCACTACTTTTAGCGTAAAGTGTACGTACACCCAAAAGCCAAAAATAAATCAGATTTATAAAAGCGTCTGCATGCACATCTGTATGTAATATTACGTTTATAAATCACATATTACCTACAAGTGTACATATGTGAATAAGCCTCTTATTTTCTCCTCTACACGCATGTGTTGATATTTAAAGGATAACTTATATATTTCAACCTGGACTCTATCCCGCCCGTGGTTCTGTGTATGCAGTAGC